>LOEQ01003235.1:337483-351115 GCA_001685075.1 Bramus lutescens | reverse complement strand
CTTCCTTCCTTCCTTCCTTCCTTCCTTCCTTCCTTCCTTTCTTCCTTCCTCCCTTCCTTCTTTCCTTTCCCCTCCCTTTCTTCCCTTCCCTTCTTTCTTTCTCCCAGCTATCTTGAAACCATGACTCTACGAATAGCAGGTTCTTGTTAAAGGATGTCTTTGAAGTACTGCACATTGATGCCAGGGCCTTCCAGATATCAGACAGGGGCTTTCCCAGGGAACTACCTCTGCTGCCTCAACATGCATGTATTTTCCTCTATCATGGTCCAACTTTGCTTCCCAGCTTCTGTGCTCTCCATCCCCCATTTCACCCCAATTCATTATTCTAGATTCTAAGTGAACTGCTGCCTGTAATATTCCTGGCTGTTTCTCTGACTGAAGCCACTAAGAAACTCTTTGTTGCTTGAGCACAATGTCCAGTACTCACCTCTCTATCTGCCCCAATGTATCCTGTCTGGGTAGTTTTTCCGTATCTTCCATTGGATGCTGGCTATACTCAGTCCACCTCCTTTCTCACTAAACAACTTTCAGGACTGATCTTACCATCTCTCACGTCTTCAGTTCTTACTTGGCTGTGAAGGGTTTCTCACATCAGTATCTTCAGCGCCTAGCCTTTTGATAATAGAGACCCACACCCTTCATCCAAAGGGCTCTTCCCCAGTGAGCCCACACAGGCCTAAACTTGGCGTTAGAAAGATCAACCATAGAGCAAACAAACGACCCGCATCTTTTGCTCCTCCACATGCCACGTACTTTTCGTTTTGAGCCAGGTGGAAGCTTGACACTGCCTGTGACTCGGGCACTTCAAATTGCCCATTACCTCAAATTCCAGACCTCTCTGGGCTCTATTCCCACTGGTACTTACTTAAGTCTTTATCCTATCTTTATAATATGGAGAAAAGCAAAACAAAGCAAACACAAGCTTCACATTCCCATACTTTCATTCCCTCCCACGCTTGATGCTGGAGGGGAATTTCTAAAATGTAGTCCGACTGGCAAATGTGGCTATCTACAGATAACATTTGAAAAGTCTATTAAAACGTGTTTCATCTCATCTCATTTCTAACCTCACTCTCCATTTTTTCTTCCTTTTTATTTTCTTTCCTCATATTTACTTTTTCTCAAATCACTGACTCACTCACCGCAAACTGACCCTGCTTGTTTTGTACTTGTACTAATTTTTTCTCTCTGCTTTTTACACATGGCCACTCTTTCCTACTCTTCACATTTCTCCCCCATCTAAGAACTCAACAGGCCCCACCCCTGGCTCTACACTGCTTTAGAGCCCAGACGATATCAAGACTATTCAGGGTGCTATGGACACAAGCTTCAATAGCTACACTGCTCTGAGAGATGGAGGCACTTACTCATTCTCTTCCAAGCACCACCATTCTGCTCTTACATTTACTATACTCTCTGTTGCTTACTAAAGATTTCCTGCATGTCTATCTCCGTGACGAACATGGAAGCTCCTAGAAGCAGGGATCTATCTGCTTTGCCTCTGTGTTCAAATCTTGGATGAAGACAATGCTAAGTTCAAGGACATTGCTTTATGAATAAAGCAAAGAGCTACACATTCATGTGGATCCTAATCGGAAAGATAGTTGCCCAAGAGGCTTTAGGTGATTCTGAACCCACCTCCAACTTGGAGAGCTTTATGGGCTACATGATCACTGGAAATATTAAAGAATGAGGTGTTAAAAAGTGTTGTTCTTATTTTCTATGAAGGTACTCTAAGTATCAAGTACTGTATCATACAGCAATGGCTAAGTAATATCTAATAAAATTAGCAAATAAGCAACTTAATGATTTGGAATGTTTGTCTACTTTAAACTGCCCAGCAAAGACAGCACTTTATTAATAGAAAAAAAACACTCCTACACTTTTATGATGTAATGCAAAGCAGGAATCCTTTTCTCAATTTTTCTTAAAGTTAGAATTTATAATATGTTAAGAAATTGTTCTGAGAATGTCTAATTAATCATTTGTTCCAACTGTTTGCTTAATATGTCTTCTTTGACCCAAGGAATTTTTTGGGGAGGAGGCATCTGTTTTTTATATTCATACATTTGTGTAAAGGATATGTATTTATTTCTCACTCCAGCTTTCTCACTTTCCTTCCCCATGGCTGTAAGAAGCCCATGCTGAAGTTAGCTATTCTCTGATGCACCCAGAGCACATGCTTACAGAGCAAGAGGAATCTAAAGACATGTATGTTTGTGGTAGAGAGACTGTCGCTTCAGAACTCAGTTGTCCTATGTGGCCAAGGTGATCTCATTTGAGTCAAGGGAATTTCAGAATGAAAACGGTAACCTAAGTGAAACATTTTCAGAAAAAAACTTAGGAGCCAGGATGATTATCACTTCATAAACATAAGAGCTTGATCACATATGTAGTATTCTAAAAAGAATTTCTTTTTTTGAGTCTGATGTTGTGGCGCACACCTTCAATTCCAGCACTCAGTAGGCAAAATCAGTCAGTTTCTCTGTGAGTTCATGGCCAACCTGGTCTACGAAGGGCATTCCAAGACAATCAGAGCTGGTACACAGAGAAATCTTGTCTCAAAAAACCAAATTTAAAAAGAGAAAAGAAAAGAATTTCATTATAGTAGGGAACAGGAATTCCAAATGTGCTTGAGGTTTGGTTGATAATAGGGGTTAATATTATTTTAGTTTTTAAGGTCCCATGGCTAGAGAGATGGGCCAGTAGTTATATGGGTATTTTCTAGAGAGAAACTTGAGTTCAGTTTCCAGCATCCATGCCAGGCAGTTTACAACTGTCTGTCTCCAGCTCTGGAGGGAACTACCTACCCTCTGTCCTCTGCACACTGGTACCTGCACTACTGTGCACATGCTCACACAGCATATATATTCCTTTGAATATTGTCATGCAATATAATTTGAACAGATTTCTCCCTCCACCAGTTCCTCCCAGATTCTTCCCAGCTCCCTACTCACTGAAATTCATATTTTTTATTGCTTCCCCCCTTTTAAAATAAGGAAAACTAGCAAACCCCCACAAAAGCAAAACAAACAAATAATAAAATATGAAAATTAGAAAGAAAGAAACAAACAAAAAACAACCCTCCCCCAAAGCAAATAAAAAAAGGGCTTAAAAAAAACCACTGAGTCTGTTTTGTGTTGGCCAACTACTCCTGAGCATGGGGCTTGCCCTGGAATGTGGTTGATTTGTCCAATGACTCTCCAATGGAGAAAACTTATTTTTCTTTCCCAAGAGGTATCAGCAGCAAATAGCTTCTTGCCTAGGGATTGGAATTTTGTGGCCACTTTCCTTCTCAAGGCTAGGGTTTTGTCTGGGTTGGCCCTCTGTAAGTCTGTACATGGTGTCATAGTCTCTATGAGTTGGTGTGTGACAGTACTGTCATGTCTGGAAGTCACTTTCCTTGGAGTCATCCATCACTTATGGCTCTTACAATCTCTCTGCCTCCCATTGACATGGAGATAGGGACATCTCATTTAGGACTGAGTGTGCCAAGATCTCTCAATATTTAAACATTGTCCAGATCTAAGAAGGAGCTTCTCTGATGAAGGCTGAGCAAGCTCTGCTCTATGGGTATAACAATGACATTTTCATTCTTATTCTGATTTGGACGTTAGGTGGCAATTGCAAAACCATGGCTTGATATCTGACTTTGGGAGAATAAAAAGGATGTGTCTTTCATGTGTTACGAAAATTGTAATTCTTGTCAAATAAAGTGACACTCCTCTGAAGAAAGCACGTAAATATATAAATGAATGTGTTGTTTTTCTTTTCTTCCCGTATTTTCTTGTCAAAAATCTATACTATGATATGTGGATATACATTTTTAAATCAAAATAGCTCTTGAATTATAAATATGGAAAGTTTTTGTTAGGTTATAAATTATTCTAACCCAAAGAAAATTTGCATGTTCTAAATTAAAGAGTAGGAAGAACTAAAGGCAACATAAATTATAAAATAAAAATTTATGAGCCCAATTCAATACCACACAGTCAAAGCTGAAAATTTATATTTTTGGAGCTCTTGAGGTAATGTTGAAACAGTTAGTTTTCCAAAAAGCACTGCCAAGAATCCAGCCCTCTACCTGGAATTATTTTAACACCTCCCATACTATCTCCCAATTCTGTTTGGATGTTGTCTTAGTCACTATTGTATTGCTGAAAAGAGACATCATGACCACAGAAACTCTTAGAAAGGAAAACGTTTTATTAGAGATTGCTCGCAGTTTCAGAGATTTAGTCCATTTTCATCATGGTGGGAAGCAGGGTGGCACACAGGCAAAGATGGTGCTGGAGAAGGATCTGAGAGTCCTGTATCTGGATCCTTAGGCAGCAGAAAGAAGAGAGACACTGGGTCTGGCCTGGGCTTCTAAATCCTCAAAGCCCACCCCCAGTGTCATACTTCCTTCAACAAGGCCACACTTCCTAATCCTTTCAAATAGTGCCGTTCTCTGGTGACCAAACATTCAAATATATGAGCCTATGGGGACCATTCCTGTTCAAACCACCACAGATGCTAAATGATTTTGTGGCTAGTGACAAGAGCCAGCACTTCCTTCTTGCTTCTCCCAGATGATGGTGAGGCTACCTGTGGTAGATCATTTTGATGGCTCCAATACCTAGTTAACCCCACTTAAAGTTGTCAGCTGGCTGCAGGGAAACACGTATTTTATCTCTCTACAGTTGAGAACATGTCTATAGACATAGTAAGTTACTTGGCAAGATAACACATAAAAGAAAATTCTGGAAATAGAGAATTCAAATCTTACAAGACAGCTTACAGTGATTTTCACAATAAAAAAACCTCTTTGCAAATAATTTATCAACCCTGTTTACTAGCATGTAGCTGTCAGGTCTGGCCCAACATACTCATCTGTGCTTGTGGGGAAGAGTGAGGATTAAGAAAGAAATAGACAAGAGACAACAGATAGAGTTGGGAGGGCATCCAGTAAATACTGAGATTCTCCTCACATTTATTTCTCAAAGCCTTTATATAACCCAATCCAAAAAGGAGGGAAGGCAAAAGACTTCTTTACTAAGATACAAGGAACAAAGTCATTACTTTCTTAATATCCAAAACATCAAGTAACCACACCCTAGATCAAAACATCCTCTTAGTAGCCACACCTTAGGTCAAACCTACTGACAAATAACCTTAAAGGAGGAAGAGTAGGTCTGAACTTTCTGACCTTTAGTCAAGGTGGGACGGATCCACTTTAGTGGGCTCCCACACAGGTTGTTTTAAACACATTGCTAAATTCTTATCAGAACATTGAGGATTTTTCCTTATAATAGAAATCAGTTGTAATCATTCCCAGCATCCCTTTTCTTTTCATGAAAGCTCTTGAACTATTACTGTAATACCTGCTTTGAATGGGATTTCTCCCAGTCTCTGGCTTGAGGGTGCAGTGTGTCCAAAACCAAGGTGCTTAAAGAATGATTGACTGCTCTTGGAAAGCAGGGAGAAATCACCAGTAAACTGTGTTTGAACCAGTGGGGAAGAGCCACTTTCCCCACCATTGTCCTTCTGGGTAGGAGATTGTCTCTTGCTATTGGTACTGAGATTTGACAGTAGTTGGAAACTGATGCCTGAGAAATGAATTTATTGTGGAAGAGAAACAGTGATTTATAGTGTCACAACTAAAGTATCCGGATATACCTACTGGACTGTTTTTAGGTTAACCACTACCAGGGTTAATAAATTGACTATTGCTTTGAGTCAATTGGATTGAGTTTTTGTTGTGCAGAGATAAAAGAGATTTGGGGTAAAACACTTGATTTAGCAATCTTGTAGTCACCCTGTCCTCATACTCTAAGACTAGTCCTTTACTTCTGCTTGGGACATTATTTTATTATAAAGAACAAGTGTTCCTCGAGTTCTTGTGTTTGTCATTCACATCAACATGGGTATCAGTAGAGCCTGCCTGCTGCCCATAGATTATGCGGGAAATTCTTTTGTTACTGCTCTTACTCTACGACAGTGGCTCTCAAACTTCCTAATGCTGTAACCCTTTAATATCATTCCTCATGCTGTGGTGACCCCCCCACCCATAAAATTAATTTTGTTGCTCTCCATAACTATAATTTTGCTACTCTTATGAATCTTAATATAAATGTCTGGGTTTTCCGTGGTCTTAGGCAACCTCTGTGAAAGGGTCATTTGACCCCCCTAAAGAGGTTGCAACCCACAGGTTGAGAATCCCAGCTGTAGGCTCTTGAACTCTTATTAAGTAAAAATGCAATGCCCTTGGTACCTGACAAGACTCCAGATTGCCAAGACCTAGATAAAAGCAAAGTCAGAGGAGCTTTACCATGACGTTCAAAATCTGCAGCAAAGCCGAAGCAACCAGGAGAGCAGCACTCACAGTGGGGAAACAGGCATTTTTGCCTATGGAACAGAGTAGAAAACCCAGGAGAATTATACTTGCAGTTAGCTGATCTTCAACAAAGTGCCAAGAATGGTGGAGAAGGGTTGCTTCAATAAACCGTGTGGGGAAAACTGGATATCTAACACCAAAGGATAAAACTGACTCCTTTGTAAAAGAATGAACTCAAAATAGATTAAAGACTTAAACACAAGGAGAAAAGTGTAAAGCTAGCAGAACAAAAATAGGAAAAAATCTTCTTGATAGTGATATGGGTGATGTCTCCCCCTCCTGTTGTAAATAGCCCCCCACAGGCAACAAAAGGTAAAATAAACAAGCATGATTATGGGAGCTGCAGAGCTTTGGCACAACACAGAAAGAACTGACTCAGGAAGAAGATGAAAACCACTGACCATTTAAAAAGGACAGTGGTTCTGAAGGGATATTCCGAAAAAGAAGCCACGAGTGACAATCAGATGCATGAAGAAAAGTGTGGCATCAATCATAATCACAGAAGTGCTTAAGCAAAAGTCACAATGAGCTACAAACACACACACCTGCTTATAATTGAAAAGATGAACGGTAGACAGTGCCAGCAAAGACACAGAAAAACAGGAGCCCTTGCATGATGTTGGTTAGAATGCAAATTTGCTCGGCCATCACAGGAAACCCTATGGAAACTCCTCCTCCTCCAAAGAGCTAAGAATAAAAGTACCGTGTGTCACACTTCCTGGTATGCATCCCGATAAATGAAATTCAAATGTCAAAGAGATACCTATGCTCCACACATTGTGATAGTATTCGTATTAGTCAGGTATGGGATCAACCTAATGTCCCTTGATGGATGAAAATCTGCTACATGGACATGCATGCCTCACACAGCGGTATGCTATGCCTTAGAATAAATGTTTGTAACAGCAACGAATGAATCTGGAGAACATTATGGTAACTGAAATAAGCTAGGTACAGAAAGACTAACATTGGGTAGTTTCTCCTCAGATGTGGATCTGAAAAAGCCAAGTTTTTATACACTGAGTAGTAGAATTATTACTATTCTTAGGGCCTGAGGGATAATCTGGAGCTGGAAATTTGTTCGTCAAATAGTATGCATTTTGAGTTAAATGAATAAATATACTCTAGAATTATATAGCATGATTAGTATATTTCATTTTAGTGTTGGAAAATGATTTTGAAATAAATTGTTAAAGACATATTGGTTCTTTATTCCTTATCCTAATACCAGGCTACCCTTATATGCAGAAATTTGCAGATTTCTAGTCTCACTTAAGATGTCATAAGATTTACATATCAGCAACAAATCCTTGGTGCATGCTATAAATCACCTCTAGGTTATAATAGCACTTAATAAAATACAAATAATATGTAAATGACTATTATAGTATACTTTTAAAGGAATATTTGAAGAAATATCACTATGTGTTTAGCATAGGTATAATTTTTTTCCAAATAATTTTGATCTGTGCTTAACTGAATTCATGAATGTAGAATCTTTGCATAAGGACAGTAATGAGACAAAACTTGCTGAAATGAATTACAATTTTAACATTTATTCAATAGTATTAATAAATTACAAAGTAACAACACTGGACAGTCTAGTTTTCCACATGTGATATGTTCTAAGATAGTCAGTGCCTTAGTGGTGGGCATTATTGCGCCCTTGTGTATGCTACATGGTTTTCCTATGTAAATGCATTTATGTAGTTTCACTTACAAATTAGGCAAAAAAAGATTAAGAGTAACAAATTAAACAAACAATTCTAACAACAGGCTAGTAAGAGTTGTGTGAATGTGGTCTCTCAAAATACCTTCCAGGGTAGATCTTAGGTATTACAGCATATGACGTTTTTCTTGTCTCATTAAGAACATTTAACATTGTGGGGCTGAAGAGATGGCATAGTGGTTAAGTGTGGAGGCCAAAAATGTGAGCTATTCTACCTTGTCTGAAGGCCAGGGAGTTTTAGCTTGCTCAAATTCATTGACAACAACTGTGACTATACAGCCTGACCTAGGGTGTGGTTGTTTGGTGTTATGGACATCAAGGTGGCCCATAGAGGTAGATCCACTCCACCCTCACCAAAGGTCAGAGAATTCAAGCATACTTCTGCTCCTTCGTTTGAATTAGAAGGTTTGACCTACAGAGCGGCTGCCTTCAGAATACTTGGTCTAGGGTAGATTCATTGCCTAAACAACAGAATGATTTTCTCAAGAAGTAATGGCTTGATGTCTCAGAGCACTGAAGCAAGTAACTATTCTAGTTGTCCTTTGTATCATGTTAAAGCAATCTTTTGCCTTCTTCTCCCTTTTCGTATTGGGGTATAAAAGTGTATGGAAAATTGAACACAGGCAGCCTCCAGACTCAGAATTCAGAAGAAGAATTCAGCATTCAGTACTCCGAGTTGCCTTCCTGGTACTATCCTAGGTTTCCTTATTATCTCCGTTTCTCCTCCCTAACCTTTATAATCCTCATGCCCCTGCCCTGGAACATGCAAACCCACCACGGCTAGGAGACTGGCAGAAGTCACCCTGAAAGGGTGGCTCCCAACATATGGCATCTCAATGTGGCACAGCCGGCTACAATTAAGAGCATCCACTGCTCTTTCAGAGGACCTCAGTTTAGTCCCTAGCATCCATGTGAGGTGGTTCGCACTGTCTGTAACTCCAGCTCCATGCAATCCAATGCATTCTGTCCTCCAAAGACACCTGTGTTCTCATAACACACACACACACACACACACACACCTCCCCAAAGATACACATGATTGAAAACAACAGAAATGTAAAAAAGGAGAGAAGCCTTTTATTACTATTATTACATTTTCTTTCAATCTGACTTCTGAGCATCACTACACTCGCATTCTGGGGCCACTATTAAGGAAAAGGAGGCTACTTGAAAACCTGCACTGCAATAGTCCTTTGGTTGTCGTAATAACTGAGCTGTTTATCTATGAACCAAGGCACAGGCAGTTCACATAGAAAAGAGTGGATTCCCTGGATAAAGTCATAGGGCTGGGCAGAGTAACATGGCACAATTTCATCACACTCTCCAGGATAGTATATAACTCAGGGCGTATGAGTTGTTTAGCTGGGAAGCTTCCCATGCGTAGTAATTGACTCTGAGTTACTACTGCAGGAAGTGAAAACTGCAACGTGTGTGTGTGTGTGTGTGTGTGTGTGTGTGTGTGTGTGTGACAGAATGAGGCTACGGGGCTTCAGAAGAATATTGCAACAGCATGAGAGTCAAGATCAAGGGGTATTATAAAATTTAAATGCACCAGTATACATGAAAATAATTTGGGAAATCAAAGTACACAAATTAAATTTTTTTTTTACTATTTTAAAACTGAGTACATAGTCTTTAAATCAGCAAACGGACAACAAGTGTTTAGCTTTATTTTTGCATAGAAGTGACATGCTCTGATTTGCAGCATTTAGATTGTTCTCAGCATACTGTTGACTGCACACTAAGGGCAAGGCAGTGCTAGATTGAAGGAGATATTTTCGCATATCAAGGTGACAGTGATGGATTTGGGTGGTCAGTTGCAGCTGTCAACTGGAGAAGGACCAAGGAAATTACTAACCACACCCCTAGCTCTCTGTGATGATGTTCCCTAAGAGGATTAACTCAGGGAGAAGACAGGAGGAAGGATGAGCACAGTCACTTCAGAAACTGGAGGCCTAGATGGAACCAGAGAAAAACAAGGAGAGGTCTCCCTAGCCCAGGCAGTGTGTCTCCCCTCTCCTGCTATCATGCTGTGAGCTGTTCTCTGCCATAGCTCCCACTCCATGCCCTGTGGTGGACCAAACCTCAGGAACTCTTATCCCAAAGATACCTTTCCTTCTGTAAGATGTCCTTGGAGAACACTGCGTCTCAGTAATACAGGCAAAACCAGGAGTGTAGTTGAGAGGCAGTGGCGTAGAAAGCCTGCGGGTTCCTATTTCTACTCTATCACCTAAAGTGTCCTCATTATCAAGAGAAGGAAACCTTGCGAACTACGATTTCTTGTCTGCTGCTTCTTAGACAGGAAAGCATGGTGGAGCAGTGGAAGGCGAAGGAAAAAGCCCGTTTTTGCGTCTCTGGAGTCTATTTGCTGGGAATGGGATCGTGGGTAACAGAGCATCTGGAGGCTAGAAAAAAATCAAATGATACGGGACAAATGCAAACAGAACATGTTTAGGTTGGAGGGGTGTGTATAGGAGATTGGGAAGCAAGAATTCAGGTCTGTACTTGCTGACTTTGAGATTAGCTTTAGCTATCTCAGCCAGGACTTCAAACACTGGATAGTCTGGTGTTTAGGATAAATTACAGATATTAGTGTCATTTATAGCCACAGAGAAGAACACTACTTGGATTTTGAGGTTTTGGTGAAGAGAAACCAGAAAAAAGTGGTTAACACTGGTGAGCAATGAAGTTGGAGGATCAACATAAACATGGCTGGCATGGGCAAAATAAAACGATTGGATATTGACATTTGGTCTTAGCTATGAAGTTCTTGATGTCCATTTTAAAAGCCATTTTTATAGAGTGGTGAGTAAAATTCTTGGAACCTGATTTTCAGTCCATCAATTCATTAAGAATTGTTGTTGGGCAGTGATGGTGTATGCCAGGTAATGGTGGTGGTAGCACACGCTTTTAATTCCAGCACTCAGAGGCAACAGAGGCAAGTGGATCTCTGCGTTTGAGGCCAGTCTGGTCTACAGAGTGAGTTCCAGACCAGCCAGGACTATACAGAGAAACCCTGTCTTGAAAAAATGAAAAGAGTTATTGAACTTCCTTGTGCTAGATACTAGGAACTTGAGGTAAATAAGGAAGCCATTGCTCATGTCCTGTAAGGGCTGGAGAACTTTGCCATAATAACAGTAGGATAGACTTCTAAACAAAGAGCTTGTAGATAACAGCACACACACCACACTAGAAGAGCAGAAGGAAGCAGCCACATAGTTTATCCACATATTGTTAGGGTCATAGGATACATGAAAACAAGCCCCACCCCTTTGAGCTAGGACTTGGTAAATGATATTTTATCTTATGAACTGAAGACTCTGGTATCTAAGAAAAGGGCTTGTTTGTCCTCTTGATTTTATTTGGGAAACCATTTGACAAGATGCCATGATTTGCTTTTAATCTGATTTCATCTCTACAGTGCTCAGGTGGTTTAATTGTTGGTTTGATCAGACACCTAGAATCTGAGCTGTTGATAAAATAACATATTGGATTTCGCAGGCAGAGTTGTTTACCAGGCTTCTCTTTTCTGAATAAAAGTGATTATTCATGGCTCTCAAGGGACGTGCAAAATAGCATTTTATTCATTTAAATATTGCTTGATAGAAACCATATAATGTGCTGTTTTACCCTTCTTGTGTTAGTTTTGTTGTGAAGTCCTGGGATATGAAAATAATTGAAGAGGGTACAAATGTCGAGAGCTTTATGAGTCAATGCTTATTTCATTATCTGTTTCTATGTTAGTTTTCTGTACTTCTTAGCAGCAAGTCACTAGATTATAATAAAACAGTAGGCATTGAAGTTACTTGAGAGAGCTCTTAAGAAATGCAGAAACATTTGACAAATCTAATGTAGCTATGCTAGCATTTTAAGTTTCTACTTGAAAATTCTTTTTCTTTCTTTTTTCTTTCTTTTTTTTCTCTCTCTCTCTCCTTTTTTTTTCTTCTGTAAGATAGGGCCTGCCTTACTATGTATCTCAGACTAGTCTTGACCTCACAGTCCTCTGGGCTCAGCTATTTCAGTGCTGGGATTACAGGAGTATCCTACCACATTTGTCTAGAAATGGGCTATTTAATACAGTTTTTTTTTGTTTTTGAGATGGCGGAAACCATTTATTTTGCTTATATTCCACATGACACTCTATTGTCAAAGATAGCCAGGGCAGGAACTTAAGGCAGAAACCTGGAGGCAGAAACTGGAGCAGAAGCCATGGAGGAGTCTTGCCTACTGGCTTGCTCCTCTTGGATTGTTCAGCTTTTCTTTTTCCCTTCCTTCCTTCCTTCCTTCCTTCCTTCCTTCCTTCCTTCCTTCCTTCTTTCCCTCCCTCCCTCCTCCCTCCTTTGCTGTTTGTCTGTCTTTCTCTCTCTAAATAAAAGACAGCACTCCCCCAATATAACATTTTTATTAGTTATTTGGGGTTTTCATACAATGCACACTTGCTTGCTTCCCATTCCTCCCAGGTCTACCCTCTCACCCTTGTGCCTCCCTGATCCCTTATCAAGTTCAATTTGTGTTGACCATATACTCATTGGATTATGGTCAAACTCACAGTGACTAGCCCCTTAAAGGAAACTGAGTCCTTCTCTACCCCCTACCCTCCCTCTACCAGAAGCCATCAGCTGTGAAGAGCATCTTTATCACCATATATAAGGACCCTTTAATGGCTTCCTAATTATTAGCCTGAGGGAGAATCTCCTTGAGGAATCTCTATGAGGAAGTCTCACTGGACAAAACGTCCATATTATGTTAATTTAGGTAATTAGGTCATTCAGCAGGAGCCTTGGCATAATCCACCTCATGTAGCTGAAAAGGAATTACTACCACACTGAGGTGATGTGGAAAAATGGCTTACATGGCAAACACGGGCTTTCCAGAAACAAGAATGCCTTATTGGAAGTGGTCATTAGGAAATGAGTCAGTAAAAAGGATCTGCGATATTGTTCTTAGAAAATTGGTTCAATATTTTTGAAACCTATACTTTGACTCTACGTAGTTAAAGTGATTAATTCCACTATGTAATACATCTAAAAAGAAAATAAAGCTTTAAGTGATAGCAAACCACAAGGGGGGGGATATAGTCATAAAGCCCCAATGAACTTGGTGGCCCAGTCTTGGCCCATAGGGTTTGACATAGCCACATGGCCCCGCCACGGTGCTGGCCACTTGTTCTTTTCTTTTGGTAACTGAAACCACAGGATTAGTCATTGTAATAAAACCTCCCTAATCTTGTTTGCTAATTGGTGTTTTTATTTCTATAGATTTCTCTATAGATTAATTTTTTTTCTTCTCTGTTCTTGAAGGAGGAACGAGTCAAGGAGAGTCTGGCATGGTTTGGACTAGGTTAAGCTTCGGCATATAATACCCATCTCGCCTATTAGCTAACGGGACAGCACATTATTCCACCTGTCAAAATTAGATTTCTGAGAAACAGATTCAAAAAATATCCTTCCCTTCACGCCGTGCATTCATAATCTGAGTGACTATGAATTTACCTGTGGTGGGGTGCCCGGACACCATCCACGGGGGG
>LOEQ01003235.1:312477-327624 GCA_001685075.1 Bramus lutescens | reverse complement strand
ATCTATCTATCTATCTATCTATCTATCTATCTATCTATCTATCTATTTTTCTCATTTGTTTATTTCTCTTGTAGATAAGATAGGCCTGTTCAGGATGGTATGGCCACAGGCTTTTTTCTCCTTTTGGATAACCAAACCAAGAACAAAAATTACCCTGGTATTTATTAAGAATACATAATTGGGCATCTAAAGTTTTGTTAGACATCTATTATTTTGTATTATATATTTTTATGGCTTTTAAGTAAATTTAGTAAGAGAACAACCACCTCAATTTTCAAAGCACCGCAATTAGACATTAGATTACATTATTTTCTTAGATTAATATTTTTTCTGGAATGGGGAAGAAAAGGAAAACTGTAAAGTCTACCCTCTGACTTGACCCTTTGAATTATATTTTTTAAACTTGTTTTTATCCTTGAACTACAACCCAATGGAATTCATTTTAAACAATTCAGTGTCTTGATTTATGAATCTACTTTTATTTTTTATTTTATATTATGTGTATGTGTGTGCATTAAAAAAAAAGCCAGAAAGAGGCATTGGCTCCCCTGAAGCTGAAGATAAAAATGTGGCCATCTTCTTGATGTGGGTGCTGGGAACTGAATTCTGGTTCCCTGAAAAAGCATAAAGGATTTAACTGCTGAGCCATCTCCCCAGCCCATGATTTTTAATGCTTTGTAAGTATTTTGTAAGCCAAGTTTGGCTTTAGATACTACAGTCTACTAGAGTCTGTGAGCCCAATCTGGTGTGTGGTTTGTCGTAAACATATGAAGGATCAGAAATGGCTTTTACATCTTGAAATGTAAGAAAAACAAACAAAAGACAAAAATTGCTATGAAGACTGTTTATGTCCCACCAACTCCAAAATGTTTACTGCTGTTTTCCAGAGCCTTCATAAAGCATGACTTGGTTTAGATCAACAAGCCAACAAACATAACCGACCATCAGCCATAGAAAAAGTTTCACGTTTTGCCTGGTTGTTTCCGGGCAATAGTAGAGCAGATTTTCAAATCTAACCTCTAACCTTTATGCTAGGTAGAATTCACCTACCCTGGTTTTAAACAGAATCTTGTTCTCTGGTGCTGTAATTAATCTACAATGTAGATTCAGTTCAAGAATAATCGTCATTAGTGAGGATGCAGAACACATAGCCTGAGGATTCCATGCTGCCAGTCCTGAAAGTTTAGAAACCACATTGGGAAGGGCAGAAATCTTTCACAGTGAGGAGGAAGACAGGATTGGAACAGAAGCGAAGGCATAGGCAGCCAGAGAAAAGGTCCCTGGCTTTATTTGCAGTAGACGTAAAACAGGCAAAGCCAAGATGATCGATAGTGAAAATCTGCTTTGCTCTGGCTTTTTTTGCTTGTGTGAAAGTGTGCATGTGCAAAGCACAATTTTATTCCTTTAGTAAAAGAGGAAACTGATTTTTAATTACTCTCCCTCCTCCCAGGCCAACCGCCTTGTGATCAGCAGTGATTTACTGTTACATTCCAGAACATGGCTCCTGCTAACATTCTGGCGTTAGATGACCGACCTTTGTACCATTTCGCACGGGGAAATTGCTCCATTAACTGAAGAAAGGAAAAGAGCAGAGCCCAAAGGTGAGGCAGTACGGAAGGAGAATGTTATGCAGAGCAAGGAGGCCAGGTTTGGGTTGTCGTGTGTCACCAGACCTCTTTGAATACAGACAGGTTTCATGTGATGCTTTTTGATAATGTCCTTTCTTATTAAAAAAAAATACCAAAACAACCAAACACCCCCAAGCTCAGTAAGAAAGATATTTTATATATCTGTTTACCATATTAATTTTATTTATGAATTCATTTTGTCCCAGCTCATTCCATTTGCAGTACTTCTAATAGCTCAATTATGTTTCATTTGACATCAATCAATGTAGAAAATACAGAAACAAAGGACTCAAGCGACAGTTCTTACATAAACATGCTGAGATTGGGCAGGTTCCTTAAAAAATCCCTGAGGAATTTGTGGGAAAATACTGCTAACCACAAAGCCATTCCTGGAATATTTCCTCTTGTCTGGCTCTGGAGGATTCTTGGTTGTCACATGGCCTTGAAGAAAATGTGTGGCCCTGTTTCCTTGCTCAGGGACCACTTCCCATGGTGCCGGCCACAGCCCTCTAGCTGACCTTTGGGGAATGGTGACACAAACTTCCTGGCTCCTCACTAGCAACGTCTTTGATCAGTCCTTTAAAAAAGAAAATCCCAAGGAATGGAGACGCAGCCAAAGAAGTCAAGGAGCAAAGGGGAAGGATGGTTTCAACAAAGTAGATAGAGGAAACAGTTTTGAGGCCTTGAAGAGCATATAAAGAAGCAGACTCTGATCTGCCCCGTTTACTCTAGATCAGCTTTTCAGTACAGAAAGGTATTGTTCCAGGATCTGTGGTGAGAGACTCAGCTTTGTGCTTCGTCTGGTAAAAATGTCCCCAATTCTGTCGCCATGCAACATTTACAGAGTGAAATAGAACCAAATTCAAATATCTTTAAAAGTCTTTATCTCTCTGTTTCTCTCTCTCTCTCATACACACACAGACACACAGTCTCTCTGTCTCTGTCATCTCTGTCCCTCTCTCTTACACACACACGCACACACACATGCACACACACACACACACTCCTGATTGGAATATCAGGAGATGTATTCCTACCTGGCAGGATGTTCAGTAGTGCAATGAACACCTTTTACAGCTGTCCTAAAATAATCATTGGATTGGGAAGCTTGGATCCTTTAGCCATCATGCTGTATCTATCTTGTTATAAAAGGAAAACTCCAGAACAAGTGGGCGTCAATGATACCGGAGCATGATGTAATAACCCAAAAGGCCTCCTGATAGCCTTGCTTGGAACAGTCTTCAGAATTAAGTTGTAGTTTGAAGGATTTGGTACGCTTTGATTTTTCTTAAGATTCAAAAATATCTGAATATATAAAAAACATGATGAAGAATGTAAACACGAATTCATGAATGTATTCACCTAAGCCTTCAGGCTCTGTCCATCAGGGGACAGCTTGTTCTCTGACATGTGTGCGCCTGCCTTTGGAATCCAAAACACATTCCAGGGAAATGATATCCAACCCGGCTTGCTTGTTTACTCTGATGAGAGCATATTTGAACCTCATTTTTTGCCCTCTTCAGTTTGTTTACGTTGAAGCAAAACATTCTCACGCAAAGAAAGAGTCCATACTCTTTCTCAGTGGAGGAGAGGGCTTTTCTTTCTAGGATCAGCAACTTCGTGTCTGTAGAGTTAATTAACAGGAGGTTGGAGACCAGTCCTTCAGGCTACATGTCTGTATCTGTGATCTTTGGCAAGGGCAGAGCACTATCACAGGCAGTGAATGAGATATGCAAATGATGGAGTCTAAGTAGAGCTGTGTTCTCAGCTTGCTGTCTGCTGATAGCAGAGCTGTTCTAATCCCCATCACTTTGGAGGAGCTGAGAAACTCCTCTGTGAGAACAGCAGAATGGTTTAGAGTTAAAATCCTCGTTCAGCTGCTGTGACACCTCACACTTTTCACACCCTTCTTGCTGTGATAGAAAGTCTTCCACATCGGAAGAGATCTGTGCAAATCATTAGACAAAGTTTATCAGTCATGTATGTCTGTAAGCTTTGATCATTCAAAAACGTTATTTTAGATTGACAGCTTGCCTCACTCAAAGCAGGTGCTGACAGCATGGCTCTGGGTGAGTTTCAGTCTATTATAAAAGTTTAACGTTTTAGATGCTTGGCTTTGCTGAATGCCTACCTCCCGTGCTTAGGAGTCACTAAGCACATTTTGTGGCTACAGAGCACAGTTTCTGCTCAATTGTGATGTGCCCTAAAGTGGAGGGGACATATGGGGCTTTCAAGACAGTTGAAACAGTATCTGTATATAATTGATTAAGCCATAAATGTTGCCAAAGTTTATTTCACTTGTTTCTTTTGACTTTGCTAAGTATGACTACATTTTAATCACTGGTATCTCTACAGTTGACATGCATAGTTCACATTCTTCTTCTTTTGAGTAATGCTCTCTCTCTAAAGGCTTGAGAAATAAGCTATGAAGAGACATTATGGTATGTTTTGTGCTTTTCTCCTGCCTTTGAAGTATTCCAGTAAGATCCTTAATCTCCACAACCCCCTGAAAAAGCCTAGGAAATGCCTCTTACTGGGATCCCAAGGACAAGGACTTCAAAGGATGTTGTCATTTTGGCTGTGACTCGTGAGCTAAAGCACACTTTGAATTCATGCTTCACTGTGCAAAACACGCATGCTCAGCTGTTTCCCCTATTACTACTAACTCTTCCTCAGTGTGCTCTTAAAAAGCAGAAGAATCTTGAGGTAGAATCAAGGAATGTTACGTTTCACAATTTTCAATCAGTACCTAGTAGAGAAGAGAGCCTTAAAAAAATGTTTGCTGAACTGAGTTTGGGAGTGCAAATGCAAATTACTGTTGCCTCTGCTTTTGGCCACGATGTAATAGAACTTAACTTCTTGTTGTAGTGACGAGAGTTCTGTTCTACCATGATGTGTCTAGAACAAATGCCAGCTCTGAAGGATGTAGACAGTAGCATAGGGGGAGTTCTGGGAGGTTGGGACAATTCAAAAACCCAGAAGCATAAGGAAATCAAGCAAAGTTTACTTTGTTACCCAAGTTAGTTAGAATGTGTTGGCGGCAAGGATCCAATAGCTCTGAGAAGTCAGTGTAGGCCTGAGATTTTGACCTATGATGGAAGTCAGTGATAAGCAAAGCTCAGGCTAGTCATGAGCCTCTGATGTACTTATTATAGCTTGAGTAGTGGTTGGTTGTGGCTTATATGTAGGTCTCATCCTCCTGACACAAATATGATTTGACTTCATTTGATTATGGACAGGATAGGTTAAAGTCAGATTTCAGATGTGTGTTGAAGATTTTCAAGATAAAGCACCAACAAGAGGGTTTGAGGAGATAGCCATGTATGAAAAGTGTCTTTTTTTATGAGTGTGAAAGCCAGAGAACAATTCTCAGAACCCACATCAAAAAGCACAATGTGGTTGTTCTATGCTTATAGTCCTAGTGTTGAAGAGGAAAAGCCAGAGCCCTGGGGATCACTGGCTAGCCAATCTAGCCTTATCCATGAGCCCCAAGACTCAGTGAGTTGCCTTCTCTCAAAACACAAAGTGCAGAGCTTTTTAGAAAAACATCTGAGGTTCACCTCTGAACTCCACATATGTTTACCCCTCCAAGAACCCATATGTGTGTGTGTGTGTGTGTGTGTGTGTGNGTGTGTGTGTGTGCACGCGCACATGAGCGCGCATGCGCTCACCCCCCACACACACACACACTGTGAGCTAGGCTTCTTTAGTTACTCAGTTGTGGAAGAAAGAGACTGAGCATTTAGGGTTTATAAATACTCTTGAAATTCAATAAGAGAACAAAAATCTCTTTTCCAACAATCAACTAGCTACTAAATGTTGCATAGTCCTTCTCTTCTTCCTTCCTTTCTTCTTTTGAGACAGGGTCACTCTACATAACATCGGCTATCTGGAACTTGCTCTGTAGACCAAGCTAGCCTCAAATTTACAGAGAGCTGCTGGCCTCTGCCTCCCAAGGCCGGGACTAAAAGTATGTGCCACCATGCCCAGCTCTCCCTTCTCTTTGTTCTTTCTCGTCCCTTGGAGAAGAACAAAGTAAAAAGTTGTAACACGTGGGAACTTTTCCTCTGTAAGGACTACCCACTGACATTATAATGGTTTATGAAATAGCGTTAAACTGCAAGTTTTTGTTTCACAATGACAGTAGCATAGACACCTCATACTATAACAGATAAGATACTGACCTGATACTGGTGGTTCTTCACACCCATCCTACGCTCTAATCTGGGTTTGAATAACTACTTTGCTACTTCTTGTATTTTGATAAATGGTAAAATTAGCAATGTATGGAGAAGTAGCTTGGAAGATAGACTTGCTCAATGGGAGCACAAAGAAGCTTTTGTGTTATCATTATGGGTCCCGAAATAAAACTGGTGACTAATGTGTGTTATAAACCTGAGTATCAATCCTGCTTAATATTGAAATCAAACCATAACTTGTATTTTGTTCCCCGTTCAAGAACATGAATCCACCTTCATCCTAAATAGCTTTTTGTTTTGTTTTTGTTTTAAAATTATTTATTTTATTTATTATGTATCCAATATTCTGTCTGTGTGTATGCCCACAGGCCAGAAGAGGACACCAGACTCCATTACAGATGGTTGTGAGCCACCAAGTGGTTGCTGAAAATTGAACTCAGGACCTTTGGAAGAGCAGGCAATGCTCTTAACCTCTGAGCCATCTCTCCAGCCCTCCCAAATAGCTTTTGAGCAGACTTGGCTTCCTTAGAGGATGGTCCCTCTGTATCCCATTCCTGAACATGAGGCTAATCACCAAAATAGATAGTGCTCTCAGATTTGACAATTTAACACTTTTCCTGAGAGTTGAATTTATTGAGAAAATGAACATCTTCATATGCTTGGTATGGAACCTCTGGACAAGCACAAATACTTCTGCAGCCCATAATTGCAAGTTTTGTGCCATTAAGAAAAATGTGCATAGCGTTTTGTGGATTTGGAGCTCTGAACCACGCCCCCCCCTCCACAGTGAATCCCCATTTGCCCTCCAGACCCAGCAGTCTTATAAATACAGCATAAATCCTCATGCACTGTAATTACTGTGGTCAATTATGCTAAACCAAGCACATAGCTTTTTCCTCAAACATTTTTGTGAGGAAAAACTTGCCTTTGTGACTCATTTCTAGAGCTGGACCAGCAAGTTTGGGTCATGTGAGAGCTTCACTCACTTTTCTCTCCCTTCCACGTTTGAGACTGTTTGTTCCTAAGAGGGAGAAACTAACTAAATGAACTGTTTGTTACCTGGACTGGCATGAAACGAAGTGCTAAAGAGTGGGTGAGTGTTTGTAACGTCTTCCTAATGAACAGCAGCTTTTGACCAGCTAAATTCCAATGCAAATGTCATTTGTGGCCACCGTTGAGTTGCTTCATGACTACATAACAGATATACCATCAAATTCACCCATTACAATAAATGAAAAATTCGGACTTTTTAATTCAAATGTTAAATGGTAAGGTAAGAATGACCACTGGAGATTTCCAGTATTCCTCAGAGCTTCCTCATGCCAGTTTCTAGATAATCTTTGCCCTGTTCTCATCCTCAGTTCAGTACAACCATTAATGTGGATTTTTCTTTATAAATTTCCTTTCTACATTTCATAAAAATGAACCCACGTATCCATCACCTACCCATCTTAATCAATCAATCAATCAATCAATCAATCAATCAACTCTATTTCTTTTCTGTTCACTTACTTCTTGTTTAGTTTCTTGTCAACACAAACTTATTTCTCTCTTGGAGCAAATGATTTCATTAGGAAGATTAACAGTTTATTTTTCCAGGATTTTCAATGTTAAATCAGTTTATATGTTGACTTTAAATGATCTTTGCTAAGTTGCCTGGTAAACTGTGGGGCAGAAGGCAGTTAGTTATTTTTGGAGGAATTTATCCTTGTGACCCATTTTTTTTTCACAACAAAATAAATCCAAACAGCCTGTCAGAAAGCTGATCAAAGCTGGTGCTTCCTACACTTGGGGCATGTGGAGTATGATACACAGAGCATCAGAAACGTTCCCTTCCCTCCACACATGCCTGTGTCCCCACAGCTGCAAACTAAAAGTAGGTTAGGTCTCATGGAGGGGTGTGAAACTGATAATCCATTGACTATAAAATAGGGAATTGGTCTTCACCCTTTAAAACTAAGTTCAATATATTTGAAAAATCCTCAAAAGTAGCAAAGGGAGACAGAAGAGGTTGTCAGATTAACACAGTGGAGGAGCTCAACTGGCCATTGCTGGCTTTGAAAATGGAAGGAAAGGGATGTGAGTCATGGAATACAGGTTCTCTAGAAACTGAAAAAAGGCAGCAACAGATTTTCTTCTGGACAGCCCATAAAGGAAAACGCACCTCTGCGCCTTTATTTTGGCCTAGTATGAACATGTTGAAGCTACAGAAGCCTGGGACAATAGTTGTATATTGCTGAAACTGTTAGCATAGAGCAACCAATGGTCCTCAACCTTCCTGATGCTGTAACTCTTTAATATAGTTTCTCATGTTGTAGTGACCCCAACCATAAAATTAGTTTTGTTGCTACTTCATAACTATAATTTTGCTACTTTTATGAATTGTAATTTAAAAATCTGTGTTTTCCGGTGGTTTTAACTGACCCATGTGAAGGAGACATTTGACCTGCAATGACGGACGGGTTGAGAACCACTGACTTAGTGGCAACTGGGAAGTAATACTCAAGTCTTGTTGCTTCCTTTCTGCATGGTCGCTACCTGAGGCTGTCCCTGCATAGCTGCAGGCCTGTATCCACATAGGAAGTCTTATTCTGTGCATGTCTCTTTGTGTGCCACAATACTAGAGAACTTTCCCCTACTTCGGATGCTTCTGTACTGTGGCCAGATCTTCTATTTGTGTGACATTTCTGGCCTTTATCTTCTTCCTTACACACAGTTTTTCCAGGTGTGTAGATGGCCAGCCTGCTCTGTGAGCTGGGGAAAGGAATTTGGTCCTGCTACAGAGGGTTCATTGGGGGAATCTGCCTCCCTACATGGATGACACTCAGCTCTGGCTTCTGAGACGAGGTATGTGGGTCTGCTTAATGAATCTTTGATTGTAATACCAGGAAATATCCAAACATACCTTTGTATATATAATTAATGTAAGCCTTCGTGTGTTTGTTTTGGACTGAATGGCTGTGGGACTGGGCGGGACAAAAACCTCTGTCAACAGTCCCTACTTTGCTAGTGGGCATCAATTGCAAATAGTTTTTTTGGCTAGGGGTGAGACCCCATGTCCCCATGACCCCATGGGACCTTGTGTGGCTTGATCCTGTACTGTTCTTGTTCATGCTGCAGTAGTCTCTGTAAGTTCATACATGGATTACTCCTATTGCATCTGGAAGATACTGTGCTCTTGAAGTCATCCGTCACTTCAGACTCTTGTAATCTTTCAGTCTCCTCTTCCATGGAGCTCGCTGAGCCTTGAGGGGAGATGCATGACAATGAAGAGGTTCCCACTTCGGGCTGAGTGCTCCAGAGTCTGTTACTCTCTGCACACTGTACAGTCGTGGTTGTCTCTACTCCAAGAAGCTTGTCTAATGGGGACTGAATGAGGCAGTGATCTAAGAAGACAATGATAGAGGGGTACTAGTGAGGTAGAGGAAAGCACCATTTGTAAGTGACTTCACAAAAGCCTCATAGCCACTTGCAATGGGGAAACACAGAGCCATTCTAAATTTAGCATGAAAAGAGTCATAGCTTCAAGAATCACATTTAACAAATATCACAATTGTTAAGTGATAGACAATAGTTTAAGAGCTGTTTTAACATATGGAGGGAGGAAAAGATGGAGTTTCCTGTGGCATCTACATCCAACTAGTGCCACCATCTTTACTAACAACAGATGGGCCTCTAATCAATATTTTAAAACAGCTGAACATTTGTTTCAGCGTTTGACTGACTTAAGCATTGAATACAGGCACAGAAAATATTTTAAGCCTTATAGATATGTGGGCATTTATTTTTTTCTCCTTCATGATCTTTCTAAACAGTGTCTGGGAGGCTGGAATTGATAGATGCTCATGTTGACATGGTTTTAGAGGGAATACACAGCCCAGAATCTCACGGTAATTGTGGAAATACTGCAGTGGAAATACACTGGCTGCTACCCATGCTCATGTTTTCAGTGATACCCAGAAAGTGTCAAAGGAGACAGACAAGTGAAAAAGAGGACAGAAAATGATGGTAGGAAACAGAAAATATAGAAAGAGGGGGACTGAGGATATGTTCGTTAGCCACGTATGGAGCATCTCTATGTAGCCTGAGGGCAGAAACCTGCTGATACTGACCCAGAACTACGCATACTGCCTCGTTGATTTTCATTAAATTCACTTAACTGATGTATTGGGAAGGCAACTTATTGGAAGAAATTTATTTATTAACTAAAAGAACAAGTATTCTAGCTATCATCAGAGATCATGGTCTTTGCTGACCCAAACCTCACAGAAAGAAAATACAATTAAGTTATTAAAGAAAAAGCTTGAAAATTACTGGAAGCAGATGAACAACGTGCTGTGGGAATCTATGAGGAATTCTTTGCTCTAATTGTAGACCCTGGGGACTCTTTATAAAGCACGTAGCCTTGAACAATAGAAGGCAAGGTCTGGGGAGAACCAGGCCTGCTATGCAAACAAGAATGTCACAGGAGCTTGAAATGGAATGCCTGGACATGAGAGGCTAGGGATACATGGGGGTCTTGTAAGCAGGAGGGTATTGAGTTCAAGGCTAACCTGGGATACATAGCAGGACGCCGAATGAAAAAAAGTGTTGTATAATCAAGCTCAAATGAAAACACAACAAGCTGCAGTCAGGAAGATACAATGACAGTGACGTATGAGGGAAGTTTATTACTGCCAGTGCCTAGGTTGAAAAATCAGAACAATCTGAAAAATGACATGCTTATGCACATCAAAGTCTTATTAAGACAAGAACAAGTCTGTCCCCAGATCATAGAAATGAATAAGCAACTAAAATACGAGGTAAGTCAGTGACACAGAACCGAAGAGAACAATACAAAGGAATAATGCAACAAAGAGGTCGTGACTTGACAGAATGAAAAGATAGACAAGACTAACCAAAAGAGGGAGAGAGAAAGTATAAAGTTAGAGATGAAAAAGGGAGCATCATAGTAGAAATATAGAGGATTACTAAAGAATGCTTTGAAAACATAATCGTGAAACTTAGGAAAATCTAGACAAAATGGATTAAGTTTGGACACATATGCCCTAACAACACTGACCTAATAAGATATTTTGAAAACCTCAGTAGATCAATAATAAAGAACAAGATTGAAGCAATAATGAAAAGTCATTTAACAAAGAAAAGCCCAGGCATGAATAGATTTGCTGGTGAATTGTACTGGCCCCTTAAAGGGAGAGCACCAGTACTTCTCAAACTGTTTTTTACAAAGGGGAGGATAGGGAATGTCTCCAAACTCATGAAGCAAGTATTATTCTGATACCAAAGCTGGATAAAAACATAGCAAAAAGCTCAACCACAGTTTAGTTTTCTTGAGGAACATAGAGGTAAAACTTGTCAGTAAATACTTGCAATTGGGCTTCAACAATACTTTAAAAAGACCAAACACCACAATCAAGTAGGGTACATTTTTGAGCTCAAAGATGGCTCAACATACAGAAAGTGACAAAAAAATAATATAGGACATAAGTAGAATCAAAGATAATAATCACATAACCTCCTCAACCAATGCATAAATGGGCTCTGACAAAACCAGCATACTTTCATCATAATAAGGTTTTGAAAAAAACCAAGACTGAAAAGCTCACTCCATAATTAATAAAAAAAAAACTGTAAATGGTAGTCTTTGGACAATACTATAGTCCATGGAGGAAAATAAGCATTTTCTCAAAAATCACAAACAAGATAAGAGCATCCACTCTCTTTACTTTTATTCAGAATACTGCTTGAAAGTTTAATGAGAGCAATAAGTCAAGAGAAAGAAACAAAATGAATTCAAAGAGTAAGGAAGAAGCCAAATTACTCATATTTTATAATGATATGATCCTGTCCTAAAAGACCATATGGTATTTTACCAGAACACTCTTAGACTTGATTCACAACATCATCAGAGCAGTAGTTACATAAAGCCAACATACAGAGCTAATTAACTTTTCTAGGTAATGATAGTGAATATGTTAAAAAAAGAATTCAGGCAAACACTGATACAGAAGCCCCCAAAAGAAAATTTAGGAAATATCTCCATCATAAAACTAAAAAATACTGAAGGAAGAAAGTGAAAAGCCAAGGAGGTGAAAAAGATCCCGTGTTCATAGATCAACAGAATTAATACTGTGTGAGTGGTTATACTAAAGAAATGTATGTATACATACAGGATGAATGTATACAGTATGTATACATACAGGATGAATGTATACAGTATGTATACATACAGGATGAATGCATAAAGTCATTAAAGCAATATTCCAACCGTATTCTTCACAGAACTAGAAAAATAGTCCTGTGTGTGGTGGTGTATATCTTTGATCCCAACACTCTGGAGACTGAGGAGGCAAATGGATCTCTGTGAGTTCAAGGCCAGTTTGGTCTACAAGGCAAGTTACAGGACATCCAGGGTTGTTGGACAGAGAAACCCTGTCTTGAGAAAAAATAAAGAAAGAAAGAAAGAAAGAAAGAAAGAAAGAAAGAAAGAAAGATTAAAAAGGAAGGAAGAAAGAAAGGAAAACAATCCTGAAACTCAAATGGATACAGAAAAGACTCTATACAGCCAAAGCAATCTCAAAGAAAAAAGTAAAAAATAAAAATAAAAGATTCAGGGCTAGAGGTTTAGCACTTACCCAACTTCATTATGTAACATTAAGCCATAGTACCCAAACCAGCATGGTATTGGTACAATAAAGACATACATAACAATACATAGAACAGAGAACCTGGAGTTACACTAACACAATTACAGCTATTTGCTTCTCAACAAAGATGGCAAAATATACATTGTAGAAAGGACAGCCTCCTTGACAAATGGTGTCTGAAACTGAATATTCACTTAGAAAAGAGGAGAACATGATCCTGGCCTCTTACCCGGTATAAAAATCAGTTTATAAGCTTTATGAAAAACCTAAACATTGAGAATTGTCAGAGAAAAAACTGGAAAAACACGGTCAAAGACATGACTTTTTAAAAAGGCTCCAATGTCTCAGGAAATAACAGCAAGAGTTCACTGTTCAAATCATACCAAGTTTAAAGCTGCTGCACAGCAAACTAAATAATTACCAGAGTACAAAGACGGCCTGCAGGATGAAAGATTATCTTTTTTTAGCTATTGATCTGATGGGGAATTACTATTAAGGATACATGAGGAGCTCAAAAAATTGAATTCCACAGAAAAATAACCCATTAGATGGACAAATGGAGTAGAGAATCTCCAAGAGATGAAATACAAATGACTAATAATAAATGAAACCTAATCCACTTCTTCAGCTTTCAGTGAAATGTAAGTCAGAACTACATTGGAATTCTAGCCCAGCCCATTCTGACTATCACCAAGTTAAAAAAAAAATTAATGAGAAGCAAAAGCTGTTGAGGGAGTGAGGCGAAAGTGCATATGAAATGTCGGTGGGGATCTGAATTAATGGAGCCAGTTAGGAAAGCGAATATGAAGATGCCTCAAAGAACTGAAAGGAGAGCTACCAACTGGTCCAGTTATCCTGCTCCAGCAATTACCCAAGCAACGAGACAGCACTCAACAGAACCATCAACATGTCCTTGTTCATTGCAGCACTATTCAGAATAGATAAATCATGGAATCAGCTTTTTGGGTGGGACCTGCTTTTCTAAATGTGAGATTATGTCCTCTGCAAATGGTCATGAAGTGACTTTGTAATTTCAAAGTGTGATGCTTTTTATATCTTTCTCTTGGTATATTGCTCTGGCTAGGACTGCTAGTACTGTGTTAAATAAAGGAGATTAGGTTGTAGTAGCCAGCCTCTAGGATGACCTCACCTTAACCTCTTGATGCCCATACCCTGGTAAAATTCCATCCCCGCCTCTGTATGGGAGTGAATCTGCATGACCAGGGCAATACGAAAGTGATGGTGCATTACGTCCAAGGCCAGGTCATAAGCTATACTGTTACTGCTTCCTTCCTTTGTCTCTTGAACTGTGTTCTCTATGGGAGGCGCTATGGCACTGCTAGGACACTCAAGTAGCCTATGGCTTATTCCTTGTCTCAAAGAACTGAAGCCCTTACTCAAGCACCATGTAAGCAAGCTACATTGGAAATGACTCCGCAGTCCTCTTGAAAACTCCAGAAGATTTCAGCCTTGTTTGCATGATGACTGCAACCTCATGTGCAAATCAAGTCAGAACCTCCCAGGGAAGCCACTCCCCAAGTCAGACAAAAGACATTTTTGTGACAATTAGTCATTTATTTTTAAACTCCTTTGTTTCTGAGTAATTTTTAGTGGAGCAATCAGTAGCTATAGTTTTTGTTGACATAGAAATAACATCAAAAGATAAAGCAGGGAAGACACTGAGGATTGGCTTTCACATTTCCCCTGAACCTTGGAGAGGTTTGTGGATTCCCTCAATAGTTCGCCAGGGTGCAACATGCTGCAACTTCTGTACTATCCCTGATCCACCCGATACAGAGCGTGGCACAGCTAGGAAGTGGGTAGGTACAGTGGCAAGAACTTACTTTCATAAGCATAAGCCTAGGCCTCCGACCCCTCTATTACTCTTCAGCAAAATGGATTTCACTTTTTCTCTGTCATTCATTTAAGATGCCGACCCAGCTTGCTGAGGATCAGTCGTTGGCACAGAAGCACTTGCTTATCTAGAAAGAAGACTGTGTTCCTTGGTAAAGCGGGAGGTAGATTGACTGTTAATTCTCATAGGCTAAGGAATCACCCCACCTCCAAAGCTGTACTGGTTCTACTGTTGAGTTTGTGATTGCTTCTTATAAGACAAAAGAGATATTGCAGACACAATTATGATAAGGATCTGGATGGGGAGATGATTTTTCAGGTAGGCTCTGTGTGTAATCACAGCGTCCTTACAAAAGAGAAGTGGAGGGAGTTTTGATAAGAAGGAAAGGAGATACGATGCCGCAGCCTGGCGAAACAGGTGACGTAAGTCCAGGCTAGGAGCCAGGGATGAGGGCATCCTCTAGTTTGGCACAGGGAAGAAGTGAGATTCTTCCAGAGATGCTCCACAGCCTCCTTGATTTTAGCTCACTGTGACTAACTTCAGATTTCAGATTGGGAAGGAAAATATGTTGTGTTGTTTTAGGCCACCAAAGCTGTCACTAATTTGTTATCGCTGCTATAAGGAATAAATTACACTTATCTCAGTTCCAACTGGTCTTACCTAGCTCTGACAGCTTATGTAGGACAAACTAAGATTTTATTTTCTCATCTACAGAAGAGGAATAATAAAATGTCTTTTTCACAGGGTTCCCATGAGATTGCATAAGATCATTCATGTCAAGGGCTCGTGATCAGATTTGGCACACTGAATTTTTT
>LOEQ01003235.1:252635-272489 GCA_001685075.1 Bramus lutescens | reverse complement strand
CAGGACTTGATCATAACTCTAAATTTTCTTTAGGTCCCCAAAAGATTATCAGTGCCCCCAACCAGCTGGAATTAGCCTGGAATACTATGCCCACATTCCCCAAAAATGGACTATGGATATTTTCCTATTTTTTTTTAAAGAGGGGGAAGTGGTGCAGGAGAATTGTAATCTGTCAATCATGTTTTAAACAAACGCTGATTGGCCAGGAAGTATAGGTGGGAAAATCAGACAGGAAGTAGAAATGATGCAAAGAAAACAGGAGAATTCTGGGAAGGAGGAAATTGATTCCTCCCACTCCTGCCCAGACCATCGAAGCAGCAGGATGTGATCTGCCCCACTGAAAAAGGTACTGAGCCACATGGCTAACATAGATCAGATAAATGGGTTGATATAAACTACAAGAGCTAATAAGTAGCCTGACCTAACGGGCCAATCAGCTTTATAACCTATAGAGATATCTGTGTGATTTTCTTTGGGGCTTTCTGGCTGTGGGGTACAGGCTGGAACAGAAAACCTCAACAAGCAGGCCCTGTTCATGTTACAATGGGCTAAGCAGTGATTTAATTAATCCAGTTTCTATGTGATTATTTTGGGAGTCTGGGCAGATGGGAAACAAACAAGCAGCCTCCTACAACAAACCTCAATAATGATTCTATAGAAATTAGAGCCATCAGTATTTCCTTTTTCTTTATTTGGCGTGTGTGTGTGTGTGTGTGTGTGTGTGTGTGTGTGTGCTGTATATGAGTGTATATGCTTATTAGTGTGGTTGTGTTCATGTATACATTCAGGCACATGTACATATGTGGGTGTGTATGTCAGAGGTTGGTATTAAGTGTCTTCTTCCATTACTCTTCACCTAGGCTGTTTTGAGACAGTCTCAGTCAACTTGAAACTCATCAGTTCATATGTACTTGCTGGCTCATCCACTCCTCCAATTATCTGTCTCCAAACTGAGAATGTTGGTGACATTGATGTGTGCTACTGTAGCTTGATTTTTACATGTATATTGAGGTTCTGAACTTAGTTCCTTGTGACCTCATGAGTGCTCAAGCATTTTACCCAGCAAGCCATCTTTGTTTCTCTTGTTTCTATTTTCCTTTATGCCAACTTCCTTCTCTAATTCAGCATTATTTTTTTTTAGGAAAATTCTGTGACAGTAGGAACTTTTGACCTAGAGAATTTAGGCAACTTTTGATAAAGGCCCTTGTGAGGAGCTTTGATTCATGGCCCAACCCACAGACAAATCACTGAAGTGATAAGATAAGACTTGGGGCTTACCTAATGGCTGGTTTAATTACTTCTCTTATTGCTGTGAAAAAATGTTATTGCTTAACAAAAGCAATTTAAAGAGGAAGTTTTCTTTTGTTTGATTTTTAATGTCACAGTGGAAGAGTACAATCCATAACAGCAAGGACCTCATAGTGGTAGGAACTTGGAGCACCTGGTGGCATTAAATGTAGAGTCAAGGGACGGGGAGAAGTGAACGTTTCTGCTTAGCTCACTTCCTCCTTATTTATTCATTGTGGGACCTAGCCCATTGGTATTTGACTACATCTGGGATGCATCTCACTTTATTAGCTCAAATCTATATAATCTCTCAAAGTCACCCCCAGATATTTGTTTCTATGGCGATTCTGAACTCCATCAAGTTGACGATGGAGACTTGCCTTTTCAGTATCCATTTCCAACTCCATAATTGATAACAGAGCCCTGAGTTCATTTGTAGACATTCTGGGCTAAACATTATGCAACCAATCATGTTTCTTTTCAGCCAAATGCTATAATCTTATTTTGTATTTTTAAAATGTCTTCTCTTTTCAAATGTGGTTACCTCTGAAACCCACCTGCGCACGAAACTTCAAGTAATCATAGTGTGGGAGTCTGTACAAAGTCGTCGTTGTTTCTGATGATGAAGGTTTGGGATGGGGTAGGGTGCTTGGTTAGGGCCTTATTTTTCCACTTTTCTTTTAAACCAGATACAATATTTAGAGCTACAATGAGCAATAGTGACCCTAAGCAAATCCCAAGGTGAGAAATTCTAATGAAACCTCAGACATAGGCATTAACTTTTTGAGCTTAATTATAACACATTCAACTCTGCCTTCAGAATGCTTCCAATATGAGGAAAATAAACTCTTCCTTTTGCCGAGCTTTTATTAAACATTCGTTGATTAGTAGCAGTCAAATAAATTTCTAAATGCTATATTACCAGTAGTAAAAAATGATACTGCCATGGAAGCGAGGACAGTCAAGAATTGGCTGCTATTACTCAGAAAATGTATCCAGTAGAAAGGAGGAAGCGGTTCAGCATCCTTCAAGGGGGAACATGGAGGTCTCAGTTATTGAAATTACAGTCAATGTGGCAGAAACCCCAATATGAACTGATTATAGATTACATGGAAAATCCGTTGTTTTTATTGCTTCTTCGATTCTAGATAAAGATAGCAGCCACAGGGCTGCAACTTGTATGAGTCATGGGTTCAGTTGCTTTGGGTGCATGGTATCTCTGAGTGTTGAGGATCACCTTAAACAGAAGGAGGTAATAAGTATATAAACAAGCAAAGAATATAGTCAACAGTGTTGGGAGCAGAGTAATTAAGGAAAATCACTCCTTGCCCATCTACCCACTCTTTATGTGTTCACCTCTGACCCATTAAGAATGTGATTTAAAATGCATGCTTGTTACCAATGCTGAATCAGTCATCCCTTCTCAATGTATTGCATGTCCTGAGGACCTTGTTTATTATTTATTACCAATGAAAATTACCTTTCTTGAAAAAATGCATGCTTATATTAACAGTCATGGTGGCACACATGAGCAATCTCAGCACTCAAGAAACAAAGACAGAAAGATAATTGTATGTGAAAACCAGCCTGGGTTACATAGAGAGTTTGTGGCCTGCCTGGAGTACATAGTAAGACATTGTTCCAAAAATAATTAAATAAGTAACATCAATCAATATTTCTGAGTAAATTTGTGAAAAAAAATTATCAAGTTTAGGAGCAATATTTGGATATTTCACTGTAGTGCATGCCAGAAGATTTAAAGATTTAAAAGCAAAACACAAGATAGGCAGAACTACAGCTAGACTTAAAGTCTCCTAAGGTATGAAAAATCGCAGATTACATGGATCGTTAATAAATGAGTAAAACATGAAGCAGACATCCAGCATTTGTAAAGAATTAGTCTTGGAAGCAGATAGGATGGGAATGTGGTATGAGTTTATGTATGCATCTGATCCTGAGCCAGGACCAGATTCCAGGCATAGCCACAAAGTTGGTCGCATATGTGAAGGTCCTGGAAAATCTATCCATAATTCTATTTCCCCTTATTGCTCAGCCCTGACTGAAATGTTCTTGGAACCGTAAATGTGCAGAACACTGTAGAAATCAGAATAATTTGTATAATTGCTATTCTAAAGAGAAACATTTTAATCTTTGCAGCATATAGGATTAGTATTCCCCCAGTATTACTCGCCAGATGCTGATTAAAATTCTGATAGCATTAAAATTCGATTACCTTCTTTCCAAAGCCCTCTTAACAGCGTCCATCTCACCTAAAACCACACAAACAGAAAAAGAGAGAGCTGTTTCCATGAATGCACAAGGGGGGGAGTAAATGACTGGATCCAGCCACAACATCCCAAGTGTTTCTGTGTGCACTCCTGCCCTTTTCTGTGTCTTAAGAAATAACAAACAAAAATTGCCTTTGCTTTGAAATCAGGGTAGCTTGTAAAGCTTCATATATGTATGTAGACATAGAGACCGACAAAGCCTTCAGGTAAAAGGAAGCTTTGGAAATCCCACCCATAAAGAAACAATTTCCACAGCTCAGCTGCCAGGCGCCCTCGGGACCCTAGGCACATTGTCTTCCTAGGAAAACTGGTTCATGGCTGCCCAACTGAACTCCTTCCATCACTGGGTACATCTGACAACAAGAAACTCTGCCTTATATAATTAAATGCCAGTTGCCCTTTAGGTGAACATACATAAAGCCGTGCTTCCAAAAATCCCAGGTGATGATGCCTTTCAGTTCCTCTGAATGTTCAAGAAAGTGTCTGTTGGCAGAACACTTCCCAGGTCCCTTTGATCCCCCGCAGCACTTGCGTTTTCAGGCAGATCCAACCCAGCTCTTCCCAGGGGTCTTCTTGTCAACCTGCCAGGCTGCTGCCTCCCAATCTAACAGTTCCCATCCTTAATGCTTAGGCTATCCGATGTGAACTTTATATGGAAGTTTTACAAAATTTTGTATGACTCAGTCTGTGACTTTCCTCAAGATTTATGGAAGTTTGGGGGCTAATATGGGTTTCCTAGAAAAAAAAAACATTCAATATCTTCAAATGTAGGGTAGAGTGTGTGTCCAAACAATGGCGGACATGATGACAATGAAATTAATTTGTGCTGAGTTTGAGAAATGCATTAGCAGCTTCAGAAATTATTCCATCCATTGCAATATTGAGGTTTTTATTCTTATAAAAACAATGTAGAAGAGAACCCTAATCCTGTGCTTAGCACACAGAGCCCCACAGACCTGCAAGAAGCTCGGATCACCCTGCGTTTACACTGTGCTTGAAGCTTGCTTCGCTCTCGGCATGGGCCTTCATCGGGTTATATTTAACACCATAGAACCTTCCCTTCTGTTTTAGGCAAGGTTTTTTTTTCTTTCTTTTGCAGAAAGAAAGTTTAAAAAAAAACAACATAGTATTCTATTCTCAGAGATGCAATTTCTTTTGTAATATGATTTCACTGAAGTATTAGGAAAGGTCTTACTGTATTTTCGCATTATATGATTATACAGCCTCCACAATTTTCCATCTGACATTTTGAAAACAATCACAACATACCTTAGTTCCCTAGTGTATGATAACCAGAAAAAAAATCCTTAAAAAGACACCCTGGAGAATTTACTCTTGTGTAATCAATACACGTGTATTCATGTGCCTCTGTATAAAGCTTGTTCAAGTCTTTTCCACATGTGTTTCTCAAATGCCACCAGTTCATAGAAAATTAAAATTCCCTAGTTTGCTAGCAACCAAATCAATAAGACATGGAGTCTTCATCATTCAGCACCAAGTACTTCGAACTGTTCATACATAGCAGCTGGAAGGAGCACACTACTACACTGAAACCAACATGTGTACCTCGTTCTATTACTACAAAATTGGTTATATTAAGGCCCATGATTTTGTGGTAGAAACTGAGTATTTTTGCAATTTCTGGAGTGATAGAAATTTTAACAAATAGATACTCAACTTCTCCTTTGACATCCTTTGCTGCTCATATGTTTGTAAAAACATATGACAGATAGGTCTTTTAAATATATGTATGGTTTGAGCTGGTTTTCTATGGTGGCCATGGTAATGACATGATTTATTCTTAATACCTATGCCTAGTAGTTTCGTGTACTGTAACACACATTTGTGAGCCGGCTGGATGGGGTAAGAGAGCTTTTTCATGTGTGAAAATCCATGCGCATTTGTTAATGAACATACAAGTCTTGCTTGGGAAATAAGAAAAACAGATACATCATTAGAATTATTAGTGATAGAATCTATTAACACATTAAGGAATCTAGTAGAGGCACTCTCCAAAGATTCTGTGGGTAAACTGTAACATTTGGGGCTTCAAAGGCCAATAAATAGTTTTTGAAAGCATACCAAGTATCTTCTCAAGACATGTTAATGCAAAACTGGACACGGTGCTGACACCTGCATTCTCAGCTCTCAAGGGTAGAAAGGCAGAAGGGTTGTGAGTTCAAAGCCTTCCCAGGACTCATAGTAGGATCCCTATCTCCAAACAAGCTAATAAGGCAAGACGATGTTAGTAGGAGTTTGTTTGTTAATGATCATGTGGATTTTCATAAATGAAAAAACTCTCTTACACTGTGTGGCAACCTCAAAAATGTGTGTTATGGTACACAAAATTACTAGGCAGAGGTGTTGTAAGTCGTGCCATGACTACAGTCTCCATAAAAAAACAACTCTAAACATACATACAGTTTAAAAACGTATGTGTCATATGCTTTTAGGAAATTGGCAACAAAAGAAGTCAAAGCAAAAGTTGAGTATCAATTTGTTAAACTTCCAGAAATTGCATAAAATATTTATTAACACATTAGCAATTAATTTGGGAAATAAATATTTTAGCTGATTATATGGCTCATTTTCTTCTGAAACAGCAAATTAATTACTCGAATGTCTAATTCCTCTAGTTTATCTCTCATGTTTTATACATGTATACAGGCATGAATACTTGCTACATACAATTTATTACATTATTTATGTTACACAAGTGTGAACAGTTGTTTTGGACAATCCTGTTTCACTCTGATCACAAATGATGTTTCAACCTGGGATTATTTTTTAGGCATTTCACCTCTCTTTAACCATTCATTCTGTGCTTTTGAAGCCTAAGAAAGCCCAATCAGTGTAAATCTTTCAAACCACAGTCCCACAGACCATAGTATTCTTCCTTCAGGAATATCTTCCCAACTCCGCAGGATGATATTGAAACAAGTACACCACCCATTCCTTAGAAAGTCTCTCTTTACCTTCCCACAGCCCCCATGAAACCTTCTTAAGTCAGCTGCCCCATGCTGGGATCCTCTGGGCAAAAGCCTGTTGCTGAGTGAGAGTAGCAGTTCAAACCCTGAAAGACACTTTCTATTAAAATGGACAACAGATGTGGACGCAAAAGGAAATAGATCAAAGAGGTGATAAGCAGCTGGGAGGGTATCAGCAAACATGAAGCATTTAGGTTTTGGCTATTTTAAACTTTCATCCACGTAACCTGGGTGGAGGAGGAAGTTATGGTGAAAAGTCAAGCAAAGAGGAACAGGCAGCTACAGCAGACAGCGTTGTGTCTGAGGAGTGGGAGGGGTTCAGAGAGCACCGGCATTGGTGGGCATGCTGAAGGCACAGAAAGTGCTGTTCAGGGTCTCTACCTTGGGAAACCTGGAATTCACTCGAAGAATCAAAATTTTACAATAATATAATTGTAAAAAAAAGTAATATAAGAAGAATGCACACTGTCAGGGAATGCCAAGGTCATGTTTATTCATTATTGATATCCCACAACAATTATCTTCATGAGTAAAATAGCTGAGCCATTCTAGCTGCTGCGTAAGAGTTGGAGTGATTTGGAAGCACAAGGGTTTGTTGGGATTTATTAGCGACTCTGATACTGGGCTGAAGAGTGAAATAATTCTTTGAGAGTACGGTGGAGGCTAGGGATCCTGACCTTGGAGTCTGGTACTCTGAGCTCAGTAGTATTGTACCCTAGCGTCTCTTCTTACAACTCTGGACTCGACCACATCTCATCTTCCTTACAGAGTAATTAATGAACACACCACAAGTACAGTATCTTTTGTTTGCAATGTGGCATTCTCAACCCCAACTAAGCACTCATGCGTTCAAACTGCTTAGGGAAGCCCTCACAATGCTTTGTACACAATATATAGGCTTCATTGGAAGAAAGTGATCATTAGATACTTGCTCATAGCATTGATTCTTCTAATGACATGTTAAGGCTACTGATAAATTAGTAACTTTCTTACTAACTTACTGATAAGTTAGTAACTTTCAAAAGAGAATAAGTATGTTTTGTAATTTCTGATAGTCACTTAGCAAGTGGGTCTTACTGAAATACCCTGTAACTTTAAACAGTAAGTACAACCAAATCAAGTCAGGATGCCACTCCAAATTCTAAATCATAAGTATATGTATATATATATATATGTATATATATATGTAAATTGCTATTTTCTGACACATTGTAGATTGTTATCATTACTGAACAAATGGGATTCACAGAGAGTTTCCCGTGTATAAACACATCATGCCTCCATCATCTCTACCCACTCTCTGCCCTTTCTCTACTTCTCACTGGCTTCCTTTCCAGTTCTTAATAGTGCCTCTTCTAATTCTAGACCTTTGTTTCTATGTGTGAAAGAAAACATATTGGACTCATTACTATTTCATGTAATATGAGGTCTCCCACTTCCACCCTTTTTCCTGAAAGTGACAGGATCTTCTTATTCATGGCTGAATAATTCTATTGTTCACATGCCACATCCTTCATCTATCTATTGACTGTACCTAGGCTGCTTCCACACCTTGACTGTTGTGAACACCACAGGAAACACACACACACACACACACACACACATCCCTTTTGTATTTAACTCCATTTTCACAAATGGAAATGGGTTACATATATTTAATTGGAAATGGGGTAGCTGGATGGTATAGCGGTTTTTTCTTTGGTGTTTGGAGAAGATTCTACACTATGATCCACACTGGCTCCAATAGCTTAATTCTCTAACAATACATAAAGGCTCTGTTTCCTCCAAATCTTCCCTAATGGTTTTGCTAATATCCATTCCAACTAAGGTAAGATGGAATATCAATGTAGATTTCGTTTACTTGACAGCCAAATGAGCAGGCTTTATTTTAGTAAAGCTCTTGGCTGTTTGTATTTCTTGTCTACTCAGGCGGCAAAGACCACTTCATTCTGTAGGTTCCCTCTTCTCTACCTGCTTTCTGATAGAGAAACAAAGGATGTAACCTCAGCTGACAATTCTTGCTTGCTCTCTCTAATTTTTGAAATTTTACTCAGGAACTCTGTGCTGATACCCTGAAACACTTCCCTATGTTTATACCATATTGTTTTTGAGATATTCTTTTATATTTACTTATTTATTTATTTATTTATTTATTTAAAATTTCCACCTCCTCCCATCCTCCCANAACTCTCTGAATGTGGCTGACAATGAGGGTGGACTGAGAAGCCAATGATAATGATACCATATATTTTTTTAAATTTACTTTTTACATTTTTATTAGTTCTTTGAGAGTTTTACATTTCAAAGTGTTTTTGGTCATATTCACCGCCCAGCCCTTTTTAGTTCTAGCCTCCCTTCCCTATCCACTCTACATTTTGTCCTTTTTTTTTAAAACCAAATCCTTCCAGATCAAATAGTCCTGTCTCAGATATTTGTGGATATGCGATTTTCCATTGGCACATTTTTGACTCACCAGATCTACACCTTTAGAGGAAACTGACCCTTTCTCTCCCAGCAGCTAACAATTGCCAATTACTCCACTGGGAGAAGAGGGATTGTGCGCCCCATTCCGTTCCATTCTGGGATTTGGACTGGCTTAGGCTTGCACAAGTTTGTACGTGCTGTCACGACTATTGTGAGTTCATAGGTGCAGCTGCCCTGCTGAGTCCACATGACATTTCCTTGTAGTTATCTACTGCCTCTGGCGCTTACACTCTTTCTACTCCCCCTTCCATGATGACCCTTTAGGGCTGAGCCTTCTGCACTCTCTTAGGCTCTGTACCATCGGCAGCTGTGGCTCTTGGTGTCAATCCCCATTGCTTCTGAGATGAGCAGTAAGAGATGCACTGAGCTAATGATAAACACTCACTAGAAGGTGACTTAATACTGTGTCCACTTATGAACATTCAGTATTAGATTTTCCCTGGTGACTCTGATCCATCCAGCCATGGGTTCTTAAACCAATAATGGTCCCAGGTATGGACTTCTTCCTGTGCAGTGGGACTTAAATCCACCCAGAAACCAGTTTCTCATTCCCTGATGAGCATGTCTCTACTGTACCCGTGAGCCTGTCTTGCCGGGCCCGTCATTGTAGCTCACAAAGTTTACAGCCAGATATGACTGACGATGCCTTTTGTCCTCCCGTAGAAGACATCACTTAAAGCTTACTCTAAGAGTTTCAAATTAGGTTTTAGATAGTAAAATTTTTTATTTTGGTAGAGTGAGAAAAGGATCTAATTTTAATCCTCTACAAGGGGCCATTCAGTTTCCCAATCAGCAGATATTAATGAAGTTACTTTTTTTAATACGATGTATATATATACATAAATATCTCTTCTTAGTTTGATAAAATAGAAACACATTTTAATGATGAGGGTGGTGCGAGGGACAGAAATAAGAATCTGAAACAATAGCTAACTGTATGATCAGTTTTTGAAAATTCCCATGACAGTTGAAGACGGTTCTTAAAAAATAGAAGTAACATGAATAGAGAAAATGGTTATGTACCATCAATGGCTGAGGCACTGCAGCTGAGTGCTAGCTTTGACCTGAAAGGAGGAGGGGATCTGCTTGGGAAGAGGACAGAGACCAGTGGGAGGAAGTCAGGAAGGAGAGCAGAGTACAGGACAAAAGAATATGGTGAAAATACGTGACATACTTGTATGAAAATGTCACCATGGAACATACCACTCTGCATAATCAATACACCATGATAATTTTTCTAATGATTTATTTGTGCTTGATTCCCCATTCTCATAAGCAAGGCAAAATGCCCAAAGGGAAACACGTTGCTTTCCCTGTTATAGGGCATTCATTGTAGGCTCATTTTTGGCCTCCATACAGTAGACTTTTCTCCTGTCATGTCCTGCCTTGCACTTCACCCCTCAGAATAGAACCACCATATCTGCTTCCCTCATCCTCCTATCCTTGTTCTCAACAGCCAGCTACAAGTTAATTCTAAAAACAAAACAGACAAACAAAAGATCCCACTTCTTTATGAAAAGGATTCCCATGTCATTGCTACTCATCCATCCTTTAATATGTACTGATCTGCATTCTGTTTCTAGGAAACACAGGTCCTGCTTGGAACTAATTTCATCTCTGGATCACCAATGCTGCACAGCTTTATGTCATGAACGCTACCCACATTTGTGTCTGCAAAGAATGATGAGGAGTTAGGCAGACTTGCCAGCATCTCAAACACCTTTGAGGGTCAAATGACCCTTTCACAGGGGTCAGCTAAAACCGTTGGAAAACACAAATACCTACACTATAGTTCGTAACAGTAGCAAAATTATAGTTATGAAGTAGCAATGAAAATAATTTCATGGTTGTGGGTCACAACGTGCAGAACTGTATTAACGAGTCACAGCGTTAAGAAGATTGAGAACCACTCCTCTAGCACGGCAGAATGCTCAGGGTACACCTAGAGATAAATCTAAACAACTGGGAGGCAGAATGAGTCAATGACATTTTAAGGATGGACATCGCAAGATCTGAAGATTGTGTGTCTCGTGCTCTGTAACGTGTACAGAACTGAAGAATAGACAGATTTTTCTTCATTTAACATTCTCATGTTATTTTGTCTTGTGACTCATGTCGTCGGGCTGATCAGGTTGACTACTGTTGAGCCTTGGATGGTGAGTCACATGCCACAAAATGCATAACAATTATCAGCAAAATGAACACGGCAACATTTGATAGCTGCAGGCTAAACAACTGCCTCCCTAAAACTGTATAGACAGGAGGAAATATAAGCATTTGTTTATTCTCATAACATGATTAAAATATGTTTAGTAATTTAAAATGTATCATTTAATGGGATTAGCTAGGTAATAGAGACATTGTTTTCCTCTACTTCTAACTAATACATGGTAAGATAAGCTTGTCTAGATGGGGTTTTTTGAGGGTTCTCTTAAAATATGCATAAAGAAATGAATGAATGAGGATAATGACAGTGAAAACTAAAACAGATTGTATTCCTTTTTCTTAGAAATCTGGTCCTCAACATTATGTTTGATTTGATTTCTATATGTCCAGTGTATCATCTAGTGAGTATAGATGAGACTATGATGTTGGAATAACACAAATATGTATACATTCTGGATAGCTTTTAGGCTGTGTAATTCCCATATTGACTGGGTTTACTTAAATACAAAAGTAAATTGAATGACTCAGGCTTTCAAAAAAGCAGAACTCTACCAAGTCTGAAAATAGATGGCTTAAAGGAGGGTGTTTTCTGATTGCAGACACAATATACATTGCAGCATAAGCAGAGCATCTGCATGGCATAGCTTCAAACATGAACAAGAAAATCGAAGCAAGTATAAAGACTAATCGGAATACAGCATCATTCCAATGCTTCCAGATGCAGTTCATTATACCAGTTTCTCTGTGTTATCTTTTTCTGTAAAATACATCTTTGTAATTCTACCATCATCCTGATTTGAAATAGCACTTATTGTAGAAGGAAAACATAGATGGCAAGCTCCATGAAGACACACCAGATTTTACTTGGAATATAAATACAAGTATTTGAGGGGAAATTTTTTGATATTATGAAGGCAAGTTAAAATGCTTTTGTTTTTTATCATCTCTTCTAAAGAGCCTTCTACCAACTTGCATTTATCAGAGAAGCAACTAAATGGTGTTACTTGTGAATTGTGGAACATTATACTAATTTCCAACAAAATAAACTTAAGGATAGATTTGCACTGGAAATCCATGATAGTATTGGATAGGTAGTGAAATATACAAGCTGAAGATTGCCAAAGGTCACTAGAGATAGATCTGCCCCTCATAATGAACTCCCAGTCCCATCTCCTACATCCCTGGAGACACTGATTTTGTAAGTGAAAAATGGTGAACTATGAAAGAAGGGAGGAAGCACCACTATCAGCCTCCCTGAAGATTTCAAACCACATAAAATGAAGGGGTGCACAGTGTCTCTTTTTAAACTCCTTTGACTGTGTTCACAGAGACCGAAGAGCTGAGCAAGGGCAAAGTGGGATGGTGTGTATAAGCACTTAAAAAATACTTCACTTATAGAAATTGTCTACTGTCATTTGAAGGGCATTTTAAAATTACAATGGTGATGACAGTAAATAATGAATGATAATGAGAGAAAGCTTCTAGTAGAGTTCTCTGCTCTAAAAACATGCCAGGACTGAATGATATAAAACTTTCCAAGATGGATATGATATAATTCTGCTAGTTCTTCCCAAATGTCACTTGAAGTTTTATTTATTCCAAAATTAAATCTCCTGTTCATCTGTGTAATTATTTATTCTTTCCAACATTATATCAATACATTTTGATTATTGCTTTCTGGCAACCAGCTGCCCCAGGGTCACTGGGTATTAAGGAATAGGCAGAGTGGCGAGCCCAGACTAGATTTCTCCTCCTAACTGTTGTCAGAGGTCTCCACAAGGCGCCTTGAAATAGGGGAGGCTCAGAGACAGAGGGTTGCAAACATGTAAAAAGATTGTCATTTGAAACTTTTTCTTTCATAATGTCTTGAAGTAAAATACAGACATATGAAGTCCAGAAATATTGTCATTCACTTTGCTTTTGGATGTCACAGCATCCAAAATTTCTTAGACTAACTGAATTACCAGAGTGAATTATTTTTAATCAACCATTCTCCACGTGTTTCATATATGTGTGTTTGTGTGTTTTTGTCATGTCTTTAAAATAATCATGTCTCTCTTTTTAGGTAACTATCTCCATGATTAATATTGAAATATACATCATAGAGATTTCTATTTGTTCTTCAAGAATTACCTTATATTTCTATAAGAAAATGCTTCCTCTTGATGTGGTGTAGTCTGGATAGTTGAGCCTCTATTGATTTTTCTCTGTTGAGATGCATTATTGGATTTTGTCATTGCAGGTCCACTCTCTTCTTTTTAAAGGAAACAGTGGAACATCACTGTAAACATGTCATTATATGGTGATGCTGTATTTTGAGCATTGTCAGTCTGACCTTCACATCTCCATTCCTACTAGCCTTATGCCCTATAACTGCTATGGAAAAGAGAGCTGAGAAGAATCACTACATGTAAATAAGGCAAAACATAAACCACGGAAATAATGTTCCCTTCACAGTTTGAACTTGTCAGTGGGAATGTTATGCTAATGGACTATTGTTATGTTTCTGAAAGTGGTAACAGGGTAACAGAATAGATGCTTAAATAAAAATTCTTTGAGAATAGATGTGAGAGCTGCAGATTTCATGATTTTAATGTCTGTTAAAACATATACATTATGATAAGGAAATAAGTTGAACCAGCTATTATTTCTTCATACATAAAGAAATTGAGTCATATTTTAAGAATATTACTGACTAACATACGACCTTTGAGTTTCACATAAAAATGTCTTTCTACTTTTTCCCTGAGCCTCCATAGACAGCTCAGCAATTAAGAGGGTTTGATGCTTTTGCTGAGGGCCATAGTTTGGTTCCAGCACCCACATTACCTGTAAGGACTCCTCCAGTGAATATGATGACCTCCTTTCACTTCCACTAGTTCTCATGTGCTGTCCCCACGTGCACATACCCACACTCATGCAAAGGTAGACATGTAACTAAAATTAAAACTATTTCTTGAAAATATATGTGCTGGGCTGGAGAGATGGCTTAGTGGTTAAGAACACTGATTGTTCTTTGAAAGGACCTGGGTTTGATTCCTAGCATCCATATGGTGGTTCACACAAGTTGTAGCTCTAGTTCCAGGGGATCTGAAAACCACTTCTGACTTCCAAGCATAGCAGTCATGAATGTGGTACATCTACATATTTTCAGATGAGGCATTTATACACATAGAAAATGAATGTTGTATTAACAGGAAATCATATTTCATTATGTAAAAATTCTTTTGGATTCATGCCATCCAAGGAATGATTTGGCAAGTTCTTTATCTTGTTGCTTAGTGGATGTGTCTCATGGGATGCTTGCATTTTGAAGCAGTGTTTATCCATAGCCAGTGTCAGAAAAAAATATTCAGTAGTTTTTTTAATGACTTTTTTGTTTCATTTTGCTCTTTTGGCAGTTTTTCCTTTTTTTCTGTTCTTACTGATATTTTGCCTGTTTGTTTTGATTTTTCTTTTTCTGTTTTTTAGGGATTTTTTTACTTGTTTGGTTTTCCTTTGTGGGTTTTGTTTCTTTTTTGTTTGTTTTCTGTTTTGTTTTGAAAGAGAGAGAAACAGAGAGACAGAGAAGGAATGTAATAAAATTGAATGATTATAGAGGTGGGGAAGATTGGAGGAGTTGGGAGAAAGAAAATACAATCAAAATATATTGTATGCAAACATTTTTAATTAAAAAAGAGAATATGTGAATCATTACAAGAAAGAAGGAAAGGGAAGGAAGGAAGGAAGGATGGAAGGAATGAAGGAAGGAAGAAAGGAAGGAAGGCAGGAAGGAAGGAAGGAACGAAGCTCCCATTTTGGTTAGGTATAAAGAGATCCACCTAGTTGAGATTCTAATAATGAGGTTTTTTAAAAAATAAAATAAAATAAAAAGAAAGTTTTGTTGTATTTCAAAGAACGAAACCAAAACAACAACAACATCAACAAAAGGAAAACCAAAGGACTGTACTAGTGCTGCACCTTAGTGCACAGCTGTGGCATCAAAGATGGTTAGATGGGGCATTGCAGTTTCCAAACTGATTTCTTAAGTCTTCTCTAAAACATTAGATACTTTTAAAACGGTGAAAATCCTGCTCTGAGAACTGATACAGGGCTGGAGAGATGGCTCAGTGATTGAGAGCACTGGTTGCTCTTGAAGAAGATGTGAATTTGGTTCCCAGCACCCACATGGTGGCTCATAATTATCTGTTTCTGTAGGTCCACAAGATTTGATGTTTTCCTCCAATCTCAGTGGGCTTAGTTAGTCATGTATATGGCGCTATACATACATGCAAGCCAATCACTCATACACATGAAATAAAATAAAGGAACCCAATAAAGAAATTTTTAAAAAGATGACAAGACTATGGGTTTTTAGCCCCTGAGTGGTATTAAGGCTGAAGATCCACAGAAAAGAAGCTTCTTTCAGTATCTGGGTAGTTTAATCTTTTGATTTCTCTCTTGTGAAGAAATAGCATAACCTTCCTCAAAGATACTAGAAAGTGGCCCTCACTGTTCACCAAATGCTATTGTCTTGACTTTGGGCTTCCGTGTTGTCACAACAGTGAAGAAGCATGACATTATCCCGTCGGTAGCTGTGTATGTCCAATTAGCGCTGCTGCTGTTAATTGACTTTTCTTGTGACCAAGTAATAGTGAGAAACCAATTAAGGGATAAAAAGTTTATTGGCTCATGGGTAGCAACTAAGTTCTTTATTGTGGGGAAAGCATGGTAGAAGGACAGGTTCCATAGTAAGATGGTTTCATGGTGACTAGAGTGTGGGACAACTCATTACACCTCTTAGGCAGCCAGGATGAAGAGAGCTCAGGATGGATCCATCTAGCCATGATGTTCTTGGCTCAACTCAATGTCTGTACTCTGCCAGTTAGACCAGAAGGTCCCCTGCCCCCCCCCAAGTGCTAATAACTGGCTGTCAAACATATAACCAACCCCGACTGCCTTTCTTTAAAACTCAAGGCCTCATGAACGCCAAGCAAATACTCTACCACTGAAATGCATCTTAGCCCTTACCTTTGTCTTGAGGACACAGGATAGAGTGGAAAGGGCTGGAAGAGAGACCTCTGTGGCTTCAGGAATCACCCAGGCTCCTTCTCTAAGCACTGTGTCTCAACAAGCACAACTTCCTGGGTTTTTCTTAATGAATTATTCTTTTGCTGTCACATCATATCCAGGGTTGTTTAGAATATTGGCTTCATAGAAAGGTCTTTCTTGCTCAGGTCTCAGAGCAGGACTTTAAATTTTTAAAATATACATGATTTTTTAAAGAAGGCTTAAGAATTCAGTTTGGGAATTCAACATAAAGCCCTATTAGTCAAAGCACATTTTCATGAGAGAAAATGTCTATCTGGCTTAAATTCGATTACTTTAGAGGAAGAAAAGAAATCTTCATCTGTTTTGTAGTTATATGTGTGTATTATATAATTTTTATATAAAATAAGATTTACATGCTTTGCAGACATGTGGTTTACACCATACATACTGGCAATACATACAGATTAATGCCAACCTACCTACCTACCACCTTTCCATTAGAGATGACTGTATGTGATGAGATCTTCAGAAAATCCTGAAAAATTCCATGTGCTTAAGTAACATTTTATAGATTCATGTTTCAATGTAATTATCAATAACCAACATTATACTAATTATAGCTATGAATCCTAATTCTGCTGAGAATAAACCATGTTTTATAAAAGGAAAGAACTGAGAAAGAAACATGCTGGCTAGCCAAATGGCAAAAGTCTGGAAATGCGTAGAATAAATCTGCCAAAGGCATCCTGCTGTTTCATGGGGTGGCCACCTGCCAAGTAGGTCTGCTTTGCATCCCCAGTTCATTTGACAAAAGAAATGAAAAAGGATAATGCTAGGGCTCAATTAATACACACTCACTCAGGAAACCCTTGATTGTTTAAGTTGAGTATTCTGTCTGGTGGAATGTTGGGGCTTGCAGCTTAACAAGATCAGGGCTGATTCTAATTAGACATCTTAAAATACCTGTTCTAAGGGCATCTATTATTTATTAATTAAACGCTTAACATCGACACTTGAGATAAAATGCAAATAAAGTACATGCCCTGGAGAGCTGAGTCAATGTTGACAGTTTGAACATAAACTCTTCCTGATTCACATTCGAAACGGATGAACTTTCATTCTAGCCAAGTGACTTTCTCAAGATTGGCTTTTACAGCATGGTCTGCGCTTGCACGGTCTTTAACTCCCTTGCGTATGTGGTTGTCCCAGTCTAAAAACTGAAACTTACTCACATACATGTACATGAAGAGACATGGGGTCGGGGAAGAGTAAAAGACTTAAAGAATCAGACAGTGAGAAAAAGTCCATCTGAAGAAAAACCTTTAGCAAAATCCACTTAGCATGCCACCGTGGGAAATGTGTCATTATCTGATCCACCTCTACGTTTCAGAGAGGTGGAAAGTCAGGACTTTGGGATTTCCAGACCGCTGCCCTCTTCTTAGAGCAGTTCATAAACATCTCCCTTAGAGAGCCTGTTAAGCAGCTGGTTTAGGATCCCAAGTGACCCTTTGGGTTTGAAGGCTAGCAGAAAGTCATATTTTGAGCAAATATCTCAGATAATTCTCAGGTATGTAGTCGCTGAAGGTCCTCACTGAACTCCTCCAAGAGTTCTAGAGAATCAAAAGTCTCTCTGCCGACAACAGACTGAGAAAGAGATGTGAAGAGAGTGGCCTCATTTAGAACCCTGGCATTCCACTGGGTCCTTGGTGGTGGGAGATTTGCATTCCTAATTTATCTCCAGCATTGAGACACATCCCCACTTTATTTCCCACCTCCGTAAATGCCTGTGTGTGTTAGAATCTGCCTCTCCTGCAACACCATGACTCTTTGATGGAAGGAACCATTTACTTCAGATGCTCTGAGAAAGGTGTTCTCTATGAAGAAATTCGCTCTTGAGAAGATGCCAGTGAGTGGCCAGGTAAGTTCTCATGGCTGGAATTACCACAGGTGGAATGAATGCATCCTCCAGGGAGTGCTTCTGTCTAAATGTGCATTGCTAACACATTTGTCAATAACCAATAGTGCTTGTAACTTCGAAATAAGGCTGCTACGCTGATAACATCCATAGAATTTGGAAAAGGTAACATTTCAAACCATTTATATAATCACCAACAAATAGATGCCTAATCAGTTGTAGTCATTAAAATAAGCTAGTTAAATAAACTAATGAACAAAAGGAAATGTCTGATGAGGGCAATTGGTCTCATGTAATTTACAGAGAACTAATAGTAAATCCAGTGAGTTGAATTTCTTCAGTTCCACAAAAGAACCTAAGTTGCCTCACAGTGAGGGGCTGGAGAAAGGGCTCACTGGTGTATTATGTGGCCCAAAAGAAGGACTATATTGCACCCTTTCTTCCATGTTTTTGATGTCTCAAATTTCATAGTATTCATCAGCTTAAGGATTCAGATAAATGAATGCAACTGCTTTTGGCTTCCCTTACCTATATTATGTGATTGAAGTATCTTCCACCCAATATGTACTTTCATGCTGCTGCCTTAGCTTCTAAAGGCCTATGTGAGTCTAATTAAAGGGGAGAGAGTGTAAGTGCAACCATACTTCCCTGCGGAACCCCACTGCTGTGATTAACATAGAGCACTACAGACTTGTGCTCACAGGGAGAGAAGAGCTAACTAGGATTTTTAAAATGCAGCAGAGAGGATGAAAAGAGCCCCTTTGCTTATATTTTTCACATTGCAAAAGTATCCCAAAGATGGTAAGATAAAAGTAAAGAATGCATCTCTATTTTATTGCTTCCAAATAGTCAGCTCTTCATGGGTAACGTATAGATGATGATGCTATACTTGAAATATCTGGGAAAGCTGAAGGACTGGTGAAGATATCGAACTGTCTTAGTGTCCAGTTGCATCTGCAAATCTGGTGGTCAAAAGGCAGAGGATCTGAACATTTTTGGTAGGCCGTGAAATCAATTTCTTTTCCATTTTGGATCTTGTAGTATATGAATGTTCATATATAACCCAGGCATTTGAATTTACTGCCATTGTTTCTTTATAAAAATTATTCCAGAATATATAAGTACTTGCAACAGTTACTTTGCAAGCAAAAAAAATGTAAGACTTGTTTTGTTTCTATCACTGCAACCAATAATTATAAATTATAATTATAAATTATAAAAGGTTATTTTGGTTTGGATATGTAGTGTGACCCAATGTGTCAAAGGTGTTATCCCCAGCTGGTGGATCCAGCCATTGAGCAGTAGCTAGATTTTTTACTCTTCTGACCTAGTCCATGGATGCACTCATGAGTAGATCCATAATATATTACCATTCCTGGGCAGTGGTGGAACTGTTCAGAGAAGTCAAGTGGGATACAGCAGGCCACTGGGGATGTCTCCTTGAGTTACAGTATGCATTCTGCCCTAGACCCCTTTGTCTCATTTTCTGTATTTCCTGGGCAAAATTTACAGAGATCTAAAAGTTAAATCCAATAAGTAGAACATTTTACTATGAAGTGGTACTTAAAACAGACCCAGAGATAATGCCAAAGACCATGGATGAGAACTCTTTCACTGTGTGTAACATGAGCAGGCCTGCTTGTTGGGGTTTCTGTCCCACCCGGTACCCCACAGCTGGCGAGCCCCAAAGAAAATC
>LOEQ01003235.1:224362-252582 GCA_001685075.1 Bramus lutescens | reverse complement strand
CCAATTAGCATTTATTTAAAACATGATTGACAGAATACAGACAATTCTCCTGCAAGAACTGTGAGCCAAAATAAATCTTCTCTCTTTTTAAAATGTTCCTCCAGGCACTTGTCACAGTGATGACAAGCAAAGTCAATGCAAAAAGCATCTATTTCCCATAAGCCTTACTTTAGTGGCACATGCCCAAGGGAAAATCAGTGTCATATTTTGGGAGCTCAGTGTGTTTTTAATGTATCTGTAATAGTGAGATGTCTTCTGATTGGGATCCCAGAGCCTGTCTTTTTACTATTATATATCTATTTTCAGAAAGCACTGTGCTATTTCCCCTTTCCTAGACTTGTCTTATTTTTAAGGTGAAAATTATGATCCCAGTCTATTTTTCAGTACAATTATCTCACTCCCCCACCTCAAAATTCTCCTCCCATTAGTTGCTCTGCCTTAAAGACATCCATTGCTTTATGTCCAAAGAGACACAAAATGTTGGGGCAATTAGAATCTTAGATGCACAAATGCATAGTCAGAAAATTAGACCTAGACAATACAAAAGTAAATGACTTAGTGGAAATTAATTAAGATCTGCAATCTGTACTCATTGCAATGCACTTACCAGCAAATCACTTGGAATTGTGCTAAACTAGAGTGACTATGTCTTACACCAATAATTCATCAATTATGTAGCAAGATACACAAATAGATGAAAGCAAAGGAACTCATATTTCAAGTGCTTATAACATGCCAGCATCTGAACACGCTCTGTCTAAAGCCTCTGCATTAGGGAGAAGATAGTGTTTCCTGTTAAGTTGCAGGCAATACAAGTGTGGAAACCGCTCTGAAGATGCTGGAAGTTGGGTTTTATGGTTTTGTTCCTCTGTCGACATGAGGAATTGTAACTGAACAAGAATGCATTAGTTGATGCCCATTAAAAGAAAGCCTGTGCTGAGAAAAATTAGATTCCAGGAAATGTTGCCTGTGTTGTAGTTGTATACTACATTCATCAAGTGAACAAATAAATCACAGCTATTTCTTTTACTTTGAATTAAACTCATCAAGGAAAGTAGAACATATTAAATTTAAAATGCATATTTTTTAAAGAGAAGTGTCTGGATGATTATTAAAACAGGATAAGAGTGACTTTGGGGATGGAGGAGCCAAGTGAATAATCTTTTGGTTTGTTTGTTTCTGTTTGGCTGAGAAAAGTTCTAATTTGAATAGATCTTATATCACCTTTTAGGAGACGAGAGAGAGAGAGAGACAGAGAGAGAGAGACAGAGAGAGAGAGATCACTAACAGGAAAATTCTGTTTTGTTCTATATAAGAATAGGGTAAAACTTTCATTGTTTTCTGAATTTTGAAGTCATTGGAAATAGTATTGAAGAGAATGTAAAAAAGAAAATATATGTTTAGTGAGAGAAAAATCTATACACAAGTGACATTTTGAAAGGAATAAGTTGCCAAATCATTAAAAGGTATTTCATAATAGAGGAAAATCTCACGATTTGTCTTCACTTGGTTAGAGTCTACAGGTAAATTCTTGTTCGTTTTATGCTTTAGTTCCCAGCATCTCAGGCAGGATTTGTTTTAGCACATACTGTAAATCAGGAGAGTAAAAGACACAGATTCGTAAAGAACTTAAGCTTTCTTTTGCTCTTGGAGTTTCAAGTTTTGAGTCAGCTTTAGAAAAGAACGCATGAGCCCGTCCAAACTGAGTAGATGTCTCTTCTATTTCCTCAAGAAAGTTTTCTCAGTTGCCAAAAAGAAGAACTCTAATTTATGAGCACTTGAATGACTAATTCTCCTTCAGACACTGAATGATCCAAAACAATCTCATTTGTGTGTTTAGTCATATGAACTTTTGAACATCCTGTCTTGTACATCTAATGCTGTGCTGAATTTAAAGATGCTGACCCTCCACCCATGGACTCCACTATTTAAGATCTCCTCAGCAGCCATCACATTGTCCCTCAAGTGTGTCCTGTCATGGCATTGTAAATACATGATGTGTTTCTCTCTGTTGTCTTCAGACTGTTCTTCAGAAGACAGGATGGGAATGGTTTCTGAACACTTCCTCAGGACAGTCTGCTCCCTGGGGAAAGATGTTAGGAGCCTATTCTCTAACACAAATTCATGGTAGTTGCTGCTAATGAGAAGACTGAACTCAACAAGGTTGATACCTGGTCAGGGTACTTTCAGCGCCATGTGTTGTACTTTGTGGAGGTCAGGCCTGTAAGTCATAGATTACTTTGCCCCACGGTCATCTAAGATAACAGTTCTCCACCTATGAGTCGTGACCCTTTTGACAAACCTCTGTGTCCAGAAACACCCGCATTACAATTCATAACAGCAGCAAAATTACAGTCATGAAGTAAACAACAAAAATTATTTTATAGTTGGGGGTCATGACAGCATAAGGAACTATATTAAAGGGTCTCAGAATTTGAGAGGCTTAGAACCAGTGACCTAAGGAGTCTGATGACATTTCCCCCTTCCTTCATTCAGATGTCCTGCCTTTTGCTCTAATTTGGCCCTTGTTACACCCTCTTCATCACCTTTATATTAATTCATTTTTTATTACTATAACAAAACACTTAAGCTACATTTATAAAGAAAATAGATTTACTTACTGTATCAGTTGATTTTATTTTCTGTAGTAAAAAAATACTCCAGGTGAAGCAATTTAAGAAAGAGAGGGTTTCTCAGCTTGTTGGTGGTGCATGCCTTGAATCCTAGCACTCAGGAGGCAGGCGAATCTCTGAGTTCGAGGCCAGCCTGGTCTACAAGAGCTAGTTCTAGGACAACTAGGGCTGTTACACAGAGAAATCCTGTCTTGAAAAAACAAAGAGGGAGGGGAGGGTTCTTTTGATTCAGAGGCACAGCTTGTCCTATTGGGAAGTCAACAGCAGCATGAGGCAGTGTCACACTGCACCTGCAGCCAGGACCCAGAGAGTGGTAGATGCTGATTTTCAGCCCATGTCTCCTTTGAATCCAGTCCAGAACCAAAGTTCTAAGAATGGTTCCACCCACATCTCGAGTCGATCTTCTCACCTCGTTTAATATCTAGATAATCTGGATGCCACAATGCAACCTCTTTGAGCATCCTAAGGCCTGCTGAGTGGGCAATCAACATTAGTCATCTCAGTTGCCTGGTTTACTGTTGTGGACGTGGCAATCCCAGAAACAACATGAAGAACTGGCTCTTAGAAGAGCCTTATGAGGAATGGCAAGAGCCACATGCAAGCAAGAGCAATGATGCCTCAAAATACAGTCTCAGCTCAGGGCATAGTCTTCTTGACCTCACGATTTCCCACCAAGGTCTATCTCTTAAAGTTCCAGACTAGCTCTGTGCCACCAGACTAGGAGCCAAGCTCTCCACATGAAATTTTAGGGAGCATGTTTAAGCCATATTCGTAGATAGCAACTATGTGTGATTCCCTCAGTGTTATGATGCCATGGGGCTGCACACTTGTGTAGTAACTAAAAAGTACAACACAGCATTCTGTGGGCTTCCTAAGAGCTCTCTCTCCCAATCCGTTCTGCTTCATCACCTGTGACATCTACATCTATCAGAGACAGACACAGGATAGGCATTTGGGTAATGTTGTTGAAAACATAAGCAAGGTGACATTCAAAACCAACTTTGTGTAGCTCAGATATGGATGTATCCACCTCAGGAATGGATGCTGAGTTATGTTGGCCAGCTTCTACACACAGATTTCTAAGTCCTGGTGGCTTCATTTGTACTCTCTCATGCTCTGTGTCCCATGAAGCCATATTCAGATTAGTTGAGGAGCACACTGAGAGCAGCTTCTATAAGTTACCTTTGTAGTAGGTGAAGTACGTAGGTCCTCAATAAATCCTTACTGATTGACAGGAAGCTGATCCTGACGTAGGGTCAGTTACAGAGGACACTCTATCTCACTAAGGTTGTAATTCACTCAAATTCTTTGGCAGGTCCGTTCTTTTGGTGACTGACAGTTAATGGGGCAAGACTATCTCCCTGTCAGCTTCATTTTTCTTTTTTTGTTCCCAGCTGGTCCAAGTGATCATTTTTTTTTTCAAGTTCTCGATGAGGTGAACTGTGCTGTCTGAGGCAGTCCAAGTAAAATCCAGCCCAAAGGAGACCATCCTCTTCTCGGCTTTACCTTATGGGGGATGTATCCTCTGCTTCCTGCAGCGCAGAGACAATGTGGGGCTGGTTCTATAAAGCAACATGGCTGCCTGCTCTCTTCCCTGTGGTATTTTTTATTATGTACAGCTCTAAAAATGTAGAGAAATTCGGAGCACTCAGATTGAAAAATGAACACTTTCCGCATTCACAGGGGAGCCACAGACATTCCTCATCTCTCTCATAAAACCCAGCGTCCACAGCTGACCACAAAGCAGGAGATTTAGTCCCCTTTCTTCTTGTGGGCCTTTGTTAGTCTTTCCTTCCCTCTCCCCCGCCCCATCCCTTTTTTGTTCCTCCTGGTTTGGAGTTAGCTTTAGAGCACCAGATGGGTCATTTAGTATAGATTTATATACATGGACTTAGGGCAGGAATGCTGGAATGATTCCTCTCTCAGGCTTTAGAGATAGATGGCAGGTCAGGACACTTTCCTCTGTAGCCAGACATTCTAAGGCACGGAGAAATGTGCCAGTGATTTGAATAGCGAGTGCCAAAAGTGCTTGTTCAGCACAAATGAGAAATAGAGGAACAGGATCAGTTTAATCTCATATTCTTATTAAATTAAAAGAGAGAGCAATGCCAAGGTTATGACATGAATTGACATGACCGAAAAAAAAAAAGGTCAGAGTTTTTCTGGTGTTTATCCGCTGTTTGCACACAGGTGAAAGAATGAAGTGAGCCTGGCGGAGTTCAGTTGTGGATGAAGTATCTGCCTTTTGCTTGGAATTTCCTGGCCTTTTTCAGCCTGTGACACCTACTTGATCTGATTAAACAAAAGCTTTCCCCCCAAATGTAAGATTTTTCTTCTTTTTTCTTTTTAAAAGCTGAATCTAATACTCTGTAGCTCATTTTTAAATAAGAGCAGATGCTTTTGCTCCATGAGCTGACAGCCAGGTTCTGAGAAAGAAATGAAGAGCAGGGCGATTTACCACAGGGAAAAGAGCAGCCAGCCATGTTGCTTTATAGAACCAGCCCCATATTGTCTCTGGCCTGCGGGCAGCAGAGGATACATCCCCCATAAGCTAAAGTCAAGAAGAGGAAGGTCTCCTTTGGGCTGAATTTTACTTGGACTCACTGGAAGCCATTCCCAGAGGGAGCAGAACCATAGAAGAAAGCTCACTCAGTGAGCCACAGCAACAGTTTAGCTGACAAAATAGAGTGTGTGTGTGTAATGGGTGAACATGCCGGCCAACCTGGCTGATCTCTGTGCTTCTTCCTAGGTCTGACATTCTGCCCTGCTCTAATAGAGAGTTACCCCACTGAAGGAGTCATTGGTTAAGATTAGGGCCAACAGGGAGGTTACAAGTAGGACTAATGCCCTATTCATGGAGACCTACAGTGTTTTCCTAAGTAAATACTTTTTATTGAATTTTATATTAATTTATCTATCTGATATGGCCATTGGACTTACTATTTAGAAGTAAATACTGTCCCCAGTTCAGCATGTGTTTAAATGGTGTGTATGTGTGCATGTGTACATGCATACACACGTTTATATTCATATATGCATATATGTTTCTGTTTATTATCTTGTTTACATTTTCTAAAGCAGACCCTAATATTTCCTCACATTCTTGACTTCACATGTTGTAATAGGTGCAATTAATAAATATTAAAGTTCAACAAAACTTTATGTTATGAGAAGCATGAGAATTTAAAATTATTTTCCACTAATAAACTCAGTTGGTAATGATTTCCAACACTCCCTTTTCCCAGTCCTTATGAATCACCCTTTCGATGAAGAAGTCGTGCACAGACTGCTATCTCACTAATTTCAGCGTGCTTTAAACACCTAAGCACGGTGGATCATATTGTCTTTGACACTCAAAGTTCAAAGGAAACAGTATCAACATTGTGCTTAAAGCTGCTGCAGCTGATTTAAAGCTATTCTTCAGTATTCGACCTTGAAGAGAGCTTGAAGGGCCCTAGGATAGGAAACCTGGAAGTCAATGGAAGAAGCAAGGGCCCAGCCACACTACCAAAGACAGTGTTCTGCTTCACTAAATGTTGGTAGAATTAAGGTATTACCCACTGGGAAAGAATTGCAATATCCCTTTGTAATCTTTTTAAAAACACAATAGATATGAAAATGATAGATTCTGACCTGACCCAAAGAAAGCTAAGTGGGAAGACAGCATGTTTTTTTAGAAGAGGAGGGTAACTTAGCTATGAGCTATTGAAGATCAACAGTAACCCGAGTGTCTCAGTCACTTCCTCTTAAGACTCCTGAGGCTTCTTTTGGGATCCATTAGAGCAATCCTTAAGAACCTCATTTATCATATATTCAACTACTGTGCTGCCACGCCTGTTTCTCCAACCTTCTACTGACTGTACAAGCTAACATTGCTGTGTTTCTGTTGCTGTGCCCTGCCCTAAGAGGCTCCATTTTATATTTAAAATATATTTATTGTACACATGTGTGTGTGACTGGAGGTATATATTATGTATGCACACAGTGTGCATGAAGGAGCCTGGGGAGGTCATGAAAGGGCATTGGGTTCCCTGGAACTGAAGTTACAGGTGGTTGTGAGCTACCATATGGGTGTTGGGGACAAAATGTGGTCTTTAAAAAAAAAGCAGTAAGCATTCTTTGCCATTGCGCCCACCTCTCTAGCCTGAAGAGACTGTTTTAGAAGCAGCTTTTGCCTCCACTCTGAGAATGGAAGATGACGAGCTCCTGGATAGGCAAGTGACTACCATCTCTCTGGTGTCTGAGAAGTGGCTTATTCCTGGTAGCCGAAAGAGTATAAATGTATGGGGTAAATTGAGACTATAGGAACATAGGGATATATTGAAAGTATATCAAAGAAACGAAGCCTAAGAATTTATTAGGCATAATAGTTCTTGGAAAATCTTATAAAATAATGGAGACCTAGCACTGAAATGGCAATGGCCCCACACCAATATATCATCTCGTGCCTGGTACATGTGTCAAAGACTGACAATAGAGAACCCCTGACTGTCCTTGGGCTTCAGCTTAGCTCTCGCCCTCACTGTTGCGCCCTCACTGTTGCTCAGCCTTTCCCGCTTCTGCCTTTGCACCTTCTTGCCCAATTAGATCTAAACCCACTGTTTCCTGTTCTGACTCAGTTCTATCCTTACATCTCTGCAGCTGACTACATCTTCATTCTGAAACTGATTCTTTCATGGCCTGGTCTCTATAGCAACAGCTTCTTCATGGATCTGGGTTTGTTATTTTATGAGCACAGACTTTATTTGAGTTTCTCTCAGTTGCTTCTGAACCTCTTGAACTCCTCTGTAGCCTTTTTGACTCATATGTATTCTGTAAAACACATAATATTAATGATTAAGATTGAAATAAAAGGGGGCTGGAGAGATGGCTTAGTGTTTAAGAGCACTGCCAGACTTTCCAGAGGACCAGGGTTCAATACCTGGCCCCCACATGGCAGCTCATAACTGTCTATAACTCCAGTTCCAGGAGGATCTGATGCCTTCACACTAATGCACATAAAATAAATTTAATTAAATTATTATTTTTTAAAAAGTATGAAAGAAGAGAACTCGTATTTGTCTTAGTCAAGTTATGTAGGTATGTGGAATTAGTAAACTGGTGACAGTGAAATTGCGGCAAATCAGTTGGGTGGTGGTGATGACTTTAATCCCAGCACTTAAAGACCAGCCTGATCTGTAGAGTGAGTTCCAGGATAGTTTCTTCCTTCCCAGAGAAGGAATAAACCCTGTCTTGAAAAAAAAAATAAAAGAAATTGCTGCATCTTATGAATTTGTTATTCAAGAACTTGAAAACAGTGTAAAGACACTGTTTGCTTCTCCGTTTTTCAGCACAGCATGCTCACAACGTTCTTTTTAATTCTTCTCCCAAACTTTTCATCTGGACCAGTTTCCCCTCCCTTGACTCTTCCCAGCCCTCCATTCTCACCACCTCTCTCCCCATCTCTCCCCAAGATCTATCAGTCTTCCTGTGTTTCCCTTCAGGTTGTTTTTTTAAAACTATTTCTGTTTATTGTCCATTTTCTGCCATGCAGAACTCAGCCTATGAGACTGGAAGATGCTTGTGACAAGGAACCTTGGTGGTGCTGCTTTTCCCTGTAGTCTGAACGTTTGAGCAGTGGTAAACCCATGGTAGGACTCCTATGTAGATCAGTGTGCGCATGTTCAGCTTCATCATGACCTCTTCCCTTAATGACAAGCAAATCGGGGCCCTGTTGATGTGGAAATCAATGTGCAATGTAAGAGAAACAAGGCTTCAGATTCTCCTCCATTCTCTCACCTGTGGAGTCACCCACGACCACATCAGAGTATAGAGTACAAACCGGTCCTGTGTGGGGAGAACCAAGTGTCATTGTGTTACTGGAAGCAGTGAGTTGTGAGACGAAAGGAAGCACATTTAAGATCTATGTGCACAGTCTAATGAGCTGCCTTCCTGGGCCTCATCCAGCCCAAGCCAAGGAGTTCTAGACAGGCTGGTATTCTTTCAGAGGCTTTGAAGTGAGATAAAGCTATTTGGAAAATGGTCTTAGCACATTTACATGTTTCTCTGCCCTGTTCTGCACACACATCCACTCAGCACGCCCCCCCAACCCCCACACAGTCTCTACAATGTACTTATGTCTATATATTCCGGGCAGCTATCTCTAATCTTGAGGAACTTGAAATGTAACAGGAAATTCATGATACAGCCACAAAGAAAATACTTTTTAATTAATTTATTATTTAACATTTTCAAGCATATATATGTATATATACATGTTTATTACATTCTAGTCAGAAAATGAAACATTGTAAGGAAAAGATTTGCTAGATATAAGTGGCAAGGTTGTTCATGACTTCAGGAGTAGAGAGATGGCTATGAGGGAAAGTGATTGGCGGGGTCTTCGCCCACATTTTATCAAGATATGGAAAACCACAGGGCTGTGTCATGGCTGGAACAAAAGAGCATTTGCAATAAGCTGGAACTAAATATTTTTTTCAAGTGATGTGAGATCCAAAGAAAAGCCATGTTCAATTAAGCTGCAAAGAATGTTAAGTCATGTAGCCTTTGACATGTGAAATAATGCACTAAGGGATAAGCTGTTTACTGCACTAGAAAATAAAATGTTGATAAGGGAATCATCCCTAGGACTCTGTGCCCATTTGCCTTGTTATCAGTACTCAGAGCATGCTGTTCTAGGCATGGGTTTGTTTCTTGGAGTCTCCTTTTCAGAACGCTATTCTGTTAGGGATGGGATTTTACTTAAAGTTCTATATCTTATAGGTTCAGCATCTTAAGTAAGACTAGCCATTTAAGAGGGCCTTGAAGTTTCTGGTGATTTTCATTGTCTGTGCTCTGAGTATCTCCTGAAGTCAGCGACAAGTTCGAGTTGGGTTCTGACCCCTGTAATACAGGCAAGAGTTTGGGATGAGCTGTGAGCCTTCAAGTCGCACACCTGTCCCTTTGAAGAGCTTGTCTTGATCACTAGGAAGCAGGCTGAATTTGTACAGCACCTCGCTGGACACTTGAGCTTGTCCTAATCACTAAAAAGCATGCTGATTTTTTTACAGCACCTCCATTGGACACTTGCACAAACCCATTACTCTAAACTATAGAATTTCTCAAAGAGAACTCTTCTAAGTTGAGAAAATGTCAAATTAATGCAAAACAAAGCAGAGTAGTTAATATAAGGCTCCCAGTGAAGTCGATCAGAATGCTTCAAGAAAGACATTCCCATTAATGATTAGTGGGGCAAGTTTTTAGACCTGTGCTGATGTAAAGCTTCTGATGGGAGAACAGTTGTGAATGCCAGATTCCTTCTCAGGAAGAGTTCCTAGACAGCTGGATACTTCACCATCCTTTCTCAGTCTCTTTACTCAGGGGGTGGAAATCTAGGGACTACTGAGGAATGGATAGCTCCTAACTCAGCTTATACTGAACCAACTAAAAAGAGTTTCTAGAAGCAACTGTGGGACTTTAATGGATTTTTCAACCTTTTCAATTCTCAATTTAAAAATTTTATCTTAACCATTCAAATTCTGGAGACCCTTGAAAACAACAAACCTCACTTCTTTGGAATTTATGTCTTAAATTGATTGAGCCATGTAACTCCCTTTATGTGGGAGAAAATTCACAAAATATAGGTGTTTACAGTTGAATCAAGATCATTTATGTTTTAAAATATTTTCTTTCATCTTTGCCATATTATCCCTGGCTTGAATATTCTTTTGCGGCCCTCAATTGTAAAGTGAATGTGTACAGGAGTGTATGGTGTTTATGCCTGTATCTGGCACATTGGTTAAATTGTTTTGTTTTGTTTTGCTTTTTCAAATTAAGAGGGAAAGTGCCAGAGGACTTAGCTGGACAGAGATAGCAAACAGCATCTTATTTCAAAATGTATCTTAAAATGCAGTCTATGAACTTGATACATGTTAGGATACTTTGCTAGCCTCTGATATTATTTATTACATACAACATAGTTATTGTATTGATATATAATAACTTTATTTACATAAAATATAATAATACTTGTTACTACATCTGGAACTATTTCAAGCAAAATTTTAGTTACACAAGATCACTGTTTCATTTTTGTGAGCTTGTGATGTTTACTATACAAGATGAACTTAGTAAATAAAAATAAGATTTGTACAACATAGCTATTTACTTTCAAGTGAAGCTGAAGAAAAGCGGATAAACTAAAATGAGATTTTCTACTTTAGTATGAACTGTAGCTTCCATATATACATATATGTGTGTAGATGTGTGTATGACCTTTAGTATGAACTGTAGCTTCCATATATATACATATATATGTGTAGATGTGTATATGAATATGTGTGTGCATACACACCCACCTATATTTGAATAGATATTTTCTTTGTTCTGTAATGGTGAAAGTGAGGCAAACTTCAATTTAGAGTGTAAAAGGAAATTGTTTGTTTGAAACTTTCCTGGTTAATCTTAAATTGTCATGAATTAACCATGAATGCAGGACCATTCTATTTCCATGTGGATTTACATCAGTACCCACTAGAAAGTAGGTGAAAAGAACAGTATGAGAGCATTGTCGTATTCTTGTATATCCTGATCTTTTGGTGCAGGGGTCCATACAAAGTGGCAGATACATTCAATTATAAGACAGAGGGGTACCTGTATTATTTCCAGAATGCACAAATTCTAGTGTGTAAATGTTTAAAGGCTTTAGAATCAGTGTTTCTTTTATTATTGATGAGAGTAAATAAGCTTTTATTACATACATTTTTCATTACAAAAATTCCTATATGTTGGGTGCTGTAAATCCCCAGATCCTGAATTTCTAGTAAACAACTTGTTTTCCCCTGATCTGAGTGCCTACAGCTTCTCTGAGCACAAGACCCTCAGAAGTTCCTGATGGCAGGAGAATGGTTTCTGGTGTGTTTGGTTGGAGCGTGGCTATCCCTATATAAGCTGCCTCTGGACACAATAAAGGGGGCATTTTGGGGCATTCTTGTTTCAGGGATTTGGGGCATCAAGGATGACCTGTCTCTCTGTCTCTGTGTGTCTATGTGTTTCAACCTCCAGCCCCTTGACCGGTTCATGAACTGTCTGGCAGCGCATAGAGCACAAGTGGGCATGGTGCTCCGCACCTACAACTTTCCTTCGATACTGGAAAGCACGAGCAGTCTGTAAGTCACACGGAATTCCGAGCTTCGATGTGAAGAATCTAGGACTCAGAAGACACAGCAAATACCATAGAGATAGATTTTATGTCAGTCTTCTTGATTCTAAGACCTACGTTCTTTTTTTTTTAAATCTATAACACTTCCAATAACCATGGGACCTTTTCCTTTATTTTATTATTCTCAGTGCTTGAAATAAGAAGAATGTCTTCTAACACACTCTGAATTTTCCAAGTTCCAGTAGAGCGTTGGGTGGTGTCTGTTTAGATGTGTTGAGAAAAGTAAAAGCCCTCTCTAGAGGCAGTGCCTGCCTGGGTCAAGATTCACATTTCTAGTAAAGTGAGGTTAGGGGGACATCAAAGTCAAGCTTCAAGTGGAACAGCAAGGGAACTGACAGCCCATTAGCAATCTGGACTCAAGGAACTTGGAGAGAATTTTAGGCTAACCATTGTGTTTCTGATTACCAAGGAGTCCAGGTCAGACTGATTTCCTCTAGTCTCCCTGTGATTCAGACACATGGATTGGTGTGTTAGAACAAATATGTCAAATATGCCAGAGGATCCATATAAAAATATGAGAGATCCGGATGGGTAATGTGATTTGCACTAACGGTGTGACATGACGTGAGGTTGGGTAAATTCCCACTGTGGAGCCATAGTGTGCTCTTATATACCATAATTGGAAGTCTTTCATGGAAGTGGACTCGTCTAAGGAACACAGTGGGCACTGTGGAAAATAAAAGTTGTTATGTTGGCGATGGATACCAGGGCATGAAGAAGGAAGGCCCTAGATCCCACAAGCCATCAGTGACACATGTAACACAGCACCTCAGACCTCAGAAGCACCCAGGAAGGTTTTGCTGAGTCTTCTTTGGTGTGTGGCATAGGGAGGACAGATGTGGAATGTGACTTCAGCTCCAGTCTAACTTCCAAATATTCACAGGACAGTGAATGAGAGGGTCTTCCTGTTAGAGTTGAAATTTCTCACCATGCTATGTTCTCAGAGTCTGCTAAACCCAATTTTAGGCTGTGATGGACATCCTATTTTCTTATTTCTTAGAGATGTGTTCAGTAAAGACCTAAGAAATTGCAGAGATACTCAGTTCACTTGACTAGCCTTGCCACATACTTTGCAAGTACTCACTAAGGATTAAATAAAGCCATTCTCTAGTTATTGTTGTCCAGCTCACAGAAGCACAAGGTTCTGCAAGAGACTGATGATAGTCTTAGACTCACCCAAACCTCTGACTGCATTTGAAAATGTGTTGCTTTGATAAAAAAAAAAAAATCAAATATCTCAGGTCTCTGATCTCCTCAACTGTGACATGGAAATTATACCTTATGGGGTAAAATTGGTACATAGATTCTGACAAGGGATGCCTGTGGGTTTTCCAGGCATAAGAGTCAAATTTTCTTAGGAAGATTGGGAGCTATGGTGTTTCTCTGGGCAGGGGAAGAGATGGAAATGAACGTGAGGGAAAGATTTTGGTTACTGAACTGAAGACTCCACTGTGTCACTTAGTGTGAGTTAATGCAGACACTGAAGGATGTGGAAGATTGAATGAGGCAGTGAATGGAGAGCATCCTTAAAAATAAAAAGCACCAAATGACATTGGCAATTCTAATGTCTACAACTTATTTCTTTTTATAAGGGCTTTATGTGCAAGCTTGTTGTTACCTTGGAAACACAAAGCCATCTTTTCACAGCCTCTGGGTAAGCTGGGTTTTTTTTTTCTGCTTCCTGCTTCCCCAGGCTCTGGAGATCGCTCTTAAGTGTCCATTTTCTATCTACTTACATGAAGCTACCCTTTTCCCTACAATTTCATCCCTTTACTTCTTGAGGCCATGGACTATGGCCCAATGTGTCTATTATGGCCTTTCTCTTCTTTGATGTTATGATATATATATATATATGCTATTTTCCATGTTTTGCTCTGATTTTTACATACTGTAAGCCAGCTCCAAAGGAAACCAACAATTCGTAGGTCTTTCTGTTCAAGATTATATGGTTGTCTTTTGTGTGTTTGGGTCTCGTCCCTCTACCCTCTGTACTTTCTGCTAATAAACTGTTTAGAATGTAGGGATATTATCCTAGAATGGCAATTAGGCTGGCAATTAGATTCTGATAACCTAGAAAAGCATGCTGAGTGTCAGGAGGCTCATCTGGAACGGAAATATCATCAAGCTCAATGAGAAAAAGAAGCAATGAAGGAAGGGCAACCTTTCTGTGATTTCTCCCTCCAACACAGAGAAATAAGGCCTAATCCCAGGCAAGGTTTGCCGTGATTTCTCCCTTCAAAAGAGAGGAATAAGGTCCAATCTCAGACAATGTTTATATCATGATTTCTCTCTCCAAAACAGAAAAATAAGACCCAATTCAAGTACTTCAGGGTTCTGTCCAGTTAGTTTTGTACTGGATAAATAAGCCACTCAAGGGTTAATAAGGATTTGGCTTAAGGCATAGTTATGAACTATGACCCAAAAATATAGACATATAGGTAAATCTTGTGGGCCTCCTTTGATTCCTGAATAGTTTGCTCTTGTAAAAAATGTTTGTCCTGAAAACTATTACTCACTTGAGAGTTGGGAAGCTCGTAAATAATCCAAGCAAACCAGGCGCTCCAGGTCATTTCTACACTAATGAAGGACCTACTCATGTTTTGATCACTGGTTGACATTGGTTACATAGTAAAATCTGTTGGCTAGCTTTCATTAATATGATAAAAAATAAAAGCTAGACATATCTAGAAATAGGAAACCTCAAATGATAAATTTTCTCCATCCGACTGGACTATGGGCATATCTCAGGGGGCATTTTCTTGATTTCCTATTGATGAAAGAGGGCTCTGTGCATCATGAGCAGTGCTACTCATGGGCAGATGGCCCTGGGAGATGAGTGTGAGCAAACCAGAAAGCAGTGCTCCTTCATGGTTTCTGCTTGAGTTCTTGCCCTAAATTCTTTCCGTGAGGGACTGTGACATGGATGCATAAGCCAAAGGGGAAAAAAAGAAAAGAAAAAGAAAGAAAGAAAAGAAGAAACAAAACAAAAAAAAGTCTTCTCTTGCCAAGTTGCTTTTTATCATGGGTTTCATCACAGCAATAGAAATCAAACCAGGACAAGAGATCCTTGGACATGTCATATTCTGTTACACAGTATTACTGAGCCCCGGTTTATATATCTATGACTTTTATACTCCCTCAAAGGGAAGTTTCCACCTCTTATTTTATGTCTCTAAGAAACTCAAAGCCTGACATGGTGGCACACAAGCAGTCCTCCAGAGGTGGAGGCAGGAGGATTGCTTGCTTGAGGCCAGCTCCAGTTACTTAATGAATTTGGTACCAGCCTCAGTAATTAGTGAGAGCCTACTCTAAAAAGCCAAAACAACAGCAAGATTCTAAAAAATCAAAATAACAAACTACAATAAACAAATTGTCTTTGTATTTCAGTCAAACTTCATCCTGAAAAAAAAAAAGGATTCAGGTTTCTCTTCATTTATTTGTTTTTGCAAGTTCCAAAGATTGCACTAACATTTACCAACACATGTCTTAAAGAATATCAGTTTTGCTGAATGAAAATTGGAGCCAGACTTGGGGAAGCACTTCTGCATAGAACGGTTTCCTGCCAGTGGAATCTTCAAGATCTCACTCAGCAAATCAGTTATGTGAATCGGTCAGGGAGACTACTCAGCTCAGACATAGTCTGTCCTCTTCACCATGAGTGAAACCGCTTTGAAAGACTTGGGCTTGTTTATTGGAGAGTCACAGATTCAGGGTGACTTCTCTGGACAGATTATAGCATCAGACAAGTAGTAGAAACATCCATCTTTCCCCCCATTGTAGTCACCGGCTAACTAAACAGCCACAGGACTCTCAATGGCTGTCTAGAAGTGAATTAGTTTCAAGATAAATGGTTTCAAGAAACTTATCTAGAATAAATGCCTCTGACACACGAGTTCTGTATTCATAAGAACACTTAGTGAAGCAAGTTTTTAAATTGAAACTTAATACACTAGTTGGACGAATTTGCTGTCTGTCTCCTTCCTAGGTGATTTAGGGACCACAGCAAACTGTGGAGGATGTTTGCAGACAGTGACATCAGAAGAGAAGAATTAGTGGGATGCTAAGTAGTAGGATTTAGAAATTCTCTCTCTCCACAGAAGCTAGTGTTCATCTTAGAAGTGTTTAACATTTTCAGGACTCTATGTGGGTACCTACAAACTCAAGGATAAGGTATGCAGGTACTAAGTTCCTCTTGGGGATTAGCCAGAAAGACCTTCACACAAGTGCTGTCCTCCAGCTTTGGCTCAAGACTTATCTGCAGAAAAATCTCCAAGCACAGCTTGCAGGGTCCAAAGGAAGAGAACTTGGCAGTGAAAGTTCATTTTCAAAAGTCCACTATTAAAAAAAGAAGAAAATGGAGGTGCATCAGGGCTGGAGAGACTGGAGAGATGGCTCAGTAGTTAAGAGCGAGGGCTGCTCATCTGAACAGGATCCCAGTTGGATTCCCAGCACCCAGATGACAGCTAACAACCGTCTGCGACTCCAGTTCCAAGGGGATCCTGTGTCTTCTCTTGGCCTCTGTGCACACTGATGCATGTGGTGCACAGACATATAAGTAGACAAACACCCACACACATAAAATAAAGATAAGTAAGTTTCAAAAAAGAAAAAAATCAGCATGAAAGTAAAGACAATCAATAAACATTGAGAAAGGCATCCAAAGAAAATCTTTAGTCCCCTACCCCCTACCCCAAGGAATTCTGCAGATATCTTCTTCCTCCATCTCTGGGGGGAGGGGGAAGGATAAACAGCTGAGTTTGGGAAAACAGGTAATTCGAGCCAGGACCCTCCATTGAAGCTGAGGTATTCTCTTCATTAGACACTTCAGAGAAAGACAGTTTTAAAGGGCCTGGGTGTGCAACTAGAAATTCACTGGAGGAAACACCAGAAAAATTACATTCATTTTTCACCTTCTCTAGTTTATCATTGTAGTTTTCTATTTTCCCCTCATAGGTCATAAAAGTTAATGAATGAACAAAATGAATTATATCCAAGCATAATCTACGTATAGAACTAATTCCCACACTTTGATACCTTTGAGGTTTCCTTAAAACTTGTCCCCTATTACATGATAAATATGTAATAATACAAAGTTTAGGCTTAAATTGTAACGATTTTGTAGTGATATTTTGTTTGTAATCTAACAAATAAATTAGCTTACAAATAAAATAGATTAGAGTATAAAGCAAAGCTACTAGTTAGCCATAGAGGCCAGGCAGTGGTGGCACACACCTTACTCCCAGAACTCGGGAGGCAAAGGCACACAGATCTCTGTGAGTTCAAGGCCACCCTGGACTATGTGAGAATAAATCTGTCTAAAAGAGAAATAGAGCTCACACAAAAAGGGGTTCTAGCACTTGGAATCACACGCCTTTAATCCCAGCACTGGGGAGGTGGAGTCAGCAGTGATATGGCTGGGCTGAGACAGGAGTATAATGCAGGAGGAAACAAGTTTAGATGCGGTCTGAGGATTCGTAGAGACGGATGCAGTCTGAGGATTCGTAGAGACGGATGCAGTCTGAGGATTTGTAGAGGTGGACACAGTCTGAGGATTCGTAGAGACGGATTCGGTCTGAGGATTCGTAGAGACGGACGCAGTCTGAGGATTAGTAGGGATAGCATCACCCCTTTGGTCTGAGTTTTGGAAAAGGTAAGAACGCTCTAGTGGTTGCCTGCTCTGCTTCTCTGATCTTTCAGCTTTCTTCCCCAATATCTGTCTCCAGGTTTTTACTATTAAGACCAATTAAAATTCATGCTATACTATTTAGTCTAACAGGCATACATCTAACCTAACATCCTTCTTAAAACTCCTTAAGTTTCATTTTACCTTTATATCACTAGAAATTAGTGATATAAAATTTTGAAAGTACATTTTTGTTTTGAATCACAAGTAAGGATATTCTGGCTATGATATCAAGTTTGTTTACATATTTATTTTATTTTATGCATATGAGGTTTATGTCTTCATATATCTATGTACATCATGGGTGTGCTAGGTGCCCTAAAAAGGATGTCTGATCCCCTGAAATCATCGTGGTTGTGAACCACAATGTGGTTTTTGGCAACTGAACTCAGGTCTTCTGCAAGAGCAGTAAGTGTTCTTAACCAATGAGCCATCTCTTCACCATCTCTTCAACAATATGATATAATCTTAAAAATAAAACACTGGCTACCCAGAGAGCAACAGAAAGTAGAGCTGCTCAAGTGTTTGGTATTTAAATGATTATCATAAATGCTCTGCCTCAAGGCTGGCATTCAAGTTGATATTTTAAGCAAATTAATATTGCTTTAATACATCTGCTTATCATTGATCATTATGTTTTCTAAAGCTCATGGAAGACTGTTGACATCTAAGAATAAATAATGAAATGATTGTGAATTTCTATGCATCTCATTCTTTACTGAGTGAGTATATTTTATGTGGTAGCAATTGTAGGCAGAGAACAAGGAATATTAAAATTGGTAGACAACTTGATTTTGAATATCAACAGAAGATCAAGAGATTTTACATTTGTTTTTATGTCACTTTGCAAGCTCTAAGCAAGTCTTGAGCAACTGACAGTAGAGAAAGGCAGCATTTGGTGTCAGTTGTAAAGAATATCTAAATTGTTCTGGTGTAATAAAAACTCAGGAGGTAGAAATTGAGATAAAGACCTCATACATCCAAAGACAGCAAAGAGTCGATTGGCTGGTCCTCTCTCCTTGTTTTTTCCTGAACTGCCAATTCTGGAAACTCTCTCTTCTCTCTTCCTGTCCTCTCTAGAAGACCTCCTCAGTCCTCCAAGAACTCCATGACTAATCCCAGTCAGCCAATTGCTGCTTCTGTCCTTGAATTCAAGGTGGCTTTATTGGCACAGTGGTTTGGCTGCGTGAACAACTCTCCCAAAACAGTCAATCCTTCAAAGACTTTAAAGACGAGTTTGGAAAGGAAACTTGAGCCCGTAGACAACAAAATGACTAACACAAAGATGAAATATAAAAGATCAAATGAATAATAAGATAAGATTCAGGAGACAACCCAGAGGAAAGAGACAGAGATTCCATAGTGACTGACATTCAAGGTAAGAGTGCATCAGCTGGAGATGACCTCTCCAGCTCTCTACACAAAAAGGCCTGTGAGAATGAGAAAGGTTCAAGAAGGTTACATCTACCAGACGAGATGGCTTGAAATCATGGACTAGTAGATAATATTCTTTGAATTCAAGAACATCTGTTGGTGAAGAAATGGAGAGTTTTAGAATTATAATAAAAAAGCAATGCTGAATTAAGGAAGGCTTGCCAGACCAATTAATTCTGAATTTTATAAGACTTGAGACAGAATATACTAGTGATTCTTTTCATCACTGTGACAAGATGATTGATTACTTAAGGGAGAATTATTTGATTTTACTATTTCAGATAGGTCAGTTATTGGTTGCTTGGCACCGAACACTTGGGCAAAACATTATGGCATTGAGAGGTCATGGGAAAGAATTGCTGTTCACATCATAACTGAGCAGGAAGCAGAGAAAGTAAATGCTAGTATTCCCTGGCTTTCTCCTTCAACCTCTTTTATTCTTTGGGCCCATGTTGCTTAGATGAGTCTCCCCTTCTCCCGTAATCCTCTCTGCACATATCCCCATGACACACCCAGAAATGCCCCTCCACAATCCTGATGCTGTGGAAAGCAGTCAAAATGACAGCTGGGATTAAGGATCACCTAGAACTGTTACAATCTTAGCTGTTTTTAGTAAGAGTCATATGAAGAGAAGAAGATTAAAGGCAGCTACAGCCCCTTCCTATTAGCCATGTTATTTGTTTTTATTGTCTTTTCCTTAGGAATGCAATATTTAATGTGGCTTAGTCACAAGCTGACACATTCCCTGGCTCTTAGGGCCAGATGCAGGAGGAAGTGACTTTTGATCATGTTTTCTGGTTCCAGCGGTCTATTTGTGTTTTACAGACATGGTGATGAGAAACCAGGGAAAGTGAGACAGACACACATCTGCAGAAGCACAGGCAGTGTCAGGGGAGTAAGAGGCTAGCTCTGGCTCTGGAGCCTGGCTACCACCTCTTTCAGAAGAACTACAGATCCGACTGAGAGTCTTAGGCTGATTTGTAAAACATGTGAATATTAGTGTCTGGATCTCTGTTTTCCTTGGAAGGAAGGAAGGAAGGAAGGAAGGAAGGAAGGAAGGAAGCTCCCTCCTTCCCCCCTCCTCTTTCTTTTCTTTTCTTTTTCCCTTTTTTGCTGTAACTTAAAATACAAAACTAAAGTCACAACAAATTTGGCTGCTGGGATCCCTTCCACAGCAGCGTTTTTTCATCTCAGAATGATTTGGGGCCATATTCCTACTTCAAACATTTGAAAAGTAATTTCATGAAATTATAGGCTAGTGCTAGATATGCTGCTTTATGCATTTATATACATGCATGCTGCATATATATATATATATAAAGTTTTATTTTTGCTAAGTGAATTATTTCTGTAAAGAATGAAAGAAAAAACTGAATCTTATTTAAGAAGTAATTATGTGAAAGAATTTTTTAATTTCTCTTAGGTTTCTTTGCAACACTTTCCTAGTACATCAAGCTCAATATTGTACTATAACAACATGTAAACTACTTGAGTAATCATGTTTCAGTTTTCTGGGAGGTGGCAATAGATGTAAAAGGAAAACATGAGACTCAGCCAAATGCTTGACATCTGACCTTTAATCATTTGGCATCCACTTTAATAACATGCCAGCTCTGTCTAAAATGCATGGGCATGCATAAACACAGTAGGGGCAACCACAGACATAATAGTCACTCGAAAAGGACCTCTTCCATAGGCACATCAACTCTCCAGAAATGAAGATTGGATGGCGTGGCCTGTCATGTGGCTCCTGAGGTCAGAGCTACAACATAAAGATACCAGTTCTGAGTCCCAGCACTAGGTGACTTGGTTTTCTGTTCCTGTAGGACATTAAAATGAGGCGAGAATGATGTGCCCTAAACAAACAAACAAATAAACAAATAAATAAATAAATAAATAAAGGTGTCACAAGAGTCATGGTGAGCTGGGAAGCAGATTCAGTCTTGAAGCAACTTTCTTGATTGCAGGCCCCTACTAGGAAACTTTGCAGTGCCCTGTGGCCTGGAAAAACCCCACCTCTGCCTTGTTTTGTCTTCATGAAATGAGAAAGGATAGAGAAAGTCTGGAAACCTGACCCAGCTCAGGCCAATAAAGGGCTTTTGTCTGTGAACCCGACCACAAGCGATTCATTACCATCCCACTGAAAGGGTTTTGTCAGGATCCCACCCCTGTCTTTAGAGAAATAAACAATCTGGACCAAAGTTGAAGCTCAAGTGGAATCAATTCCCTCTTCAAAATAGTCCTGTCTACTACATGTAAAGGTGTTTATTTCTTCATGACAAAACATTTGCTATAGATTTACGTCCATAAGTATGCCCTTAATTAAATTCACAGTTTGCTTTGTCAAAAGTGAAGCGTGGAAAAATAAAAAAAAAAAACCTTTCCAAAATGTCTTTAGTGAATTGCATTAACAGTTCAATTAGATTAACACACACACACATACACACAAACACACCTCACTTATGTGTCTATTAGGTGAATAATTATATTCTTAATGCTAGGCAAAGCTATATTTTCATTTATTCCAATGAAGTTAAAGAAAATTAGTAACCTAGTTTTGGATTTTAATCCATTATTCCTTAATGCTAACTATAGGTAGGTACTAAATTTTAGAAGATGTATACATTGAATTTCATCTCTATAGTATTCTTCCGTAAGAAGCCTTGGTAATGTTTGACCTTTTAATAACTGACTCCGATTTAAATTAAAAAATAGCAGTGGCATTAAATTACATTCACCACTTACTAATAACATTTAGACTCAAGGAAAATGCCAGATTCAAAATTTCTGACAGTGAAAACTCATCCTAAGCAGCCTTTGTCTGTGCCCTTTGTAAGGAACACAAAAATTCCAGAGCTGACTTCTACGCAGACATTCTGCACAAAGTAGTCAAGGGTACCCATCTCTCTGCTGAAGAAACTTCCCCCAGATTTACTTTTCAGTTTTAGGGAAAAATAAAACATGGGTCCCTTGCATCTCCAGCTTCAGGGGTGAAATAGCACACATCCCCTTTAAGGGTAGGGAGTCTAGAAACAAACTCTCTCATAGGAAAACTCGGTTATTTGCAGTCGGTGTGGCAGTGGTTCCCAAGATGGGTTTCCAATTTTTAACTTGAATTAAAGTCACCCTCGCACACCCAGGATTCATCTTCAAGTCTACTTTTATTGTCTCTATTTCTTTAAGATGCCGTGCCTTTGTGGCACTTGGTACAAACACGACCCAAGCCCTGGGCTCTCCGAAATCCACGTGGTCAAGTGATTGAGACCAGAGCTTGATTAGCAGAAGGCCTCATTGCTCAAAAGTCAAGCATTTCCTGGAAACCCGCCCACAGCTGGCGGGACTATTTTTAGCAGCTTACCTCCAGGCTAAAGTAGCTCTTAGATATCTAGATACCCTGCACAAAAGGGTGTAATTGTCTGATTACAGCCAAGAACTGTAATCAGGAGCCATAGGGTCCCTCTCTCTGCCAGTGCTCTGGCACCGCCCCACAAGGGCTCTTTACCTTCATGCTATTAGAAACCGGCCTGGCGGCAAGGGTGGCTGGCCTCTCCCTGCATAGGCAGCACCTCGGAAAAGCCTGTATTGGATTTGTCTGCTTTTCACACATGCCAGGTACCAGGGAAGAGCAGTGAACTACACATCTGTGTGCGGTCCTCTGTACCAGGACCTGCGTATTCGTGCAGTGACTTTAACAGCCACGTGAAATAGCTTGGAATTATTGTGTGGCAAGAGAGTTGGGGCTGGAGGCCAGGAAATCAAGATTAACCTATGAAAGAGCCAGTTGGCAGAGAAATGCTGGAAGGCCTTCTTCACCTGGGCTTTATGGGGTCCAGAGCTTTATAGGCTTCTTCCCTCTGCTGGCCCCTATGCTCTGGAATACTCCTGTTGGTAAATTGAGAAGCATCCACATTCCAGAGCCAGGACTCCCTGTATCCCTCTCTTAGTAACTCGGGGCCAGTAGCCACATCATCACCAGCTGCCACCATCACCACAGGTAGCGGATTCTCCCTCTGTGCTTTCTGCACAAAAGCCCATGCCATTATGGCTTCCCTCTTTTTCCATCCTTGCTCAGAGGAGGCCTTTAATGCACGATCCCCCAACCCCAGTGAAGCTTTTGGGTAAGATATGTTGCATGGTGTGATATGTGTGACATTCCTTGGCCCTTCAATCACTGCAAAAATCCTAACATCTTCCTTAATAAACTGTCTTGATTTCTATTTCTAACCAGATACCTCTGGTTTGATTCCTCGTTCTGGGTGCTCTCTCAATTCAGATCTGTGACCCTGTACTACGGTGGTTTAAATAAGAGATGCCCTCATAGACTCAGGTATTTGACTACTTGGTGCCCAGTTGGTGGAGCTGTTAGGGAGGTGGTACAGCCTTGCTGGAGGAAGTATTTCATTCAGGGTGGCCTGCTACCAGCCACCATGCCTCCCTAACCATTATGGATTCTTCCTTCTAGGATAATAAGCTCAAATAAACCCTTCTTCTATGCCAGTGGTTCTCAACCTTCCTGATGCTGCAATCCTTTAATACATGTTGTGCTGACACCCATCCACCATAAAACAAATCATTGCTGCATCACAGATGTAATTTTTCTATTGTTATTAATGATAATACAAATATCTGCTGTGCAGGATATCTGCTATGTGACCCTCAGGGGGATTGTGACCCACAGGTTGAGAACCACTGTTCTATACTTGGTTGTGATCATGGTGTTCAACACAGCAACAGAAAGGTGGCTAGTATGGGCACCAGGCATGTTTTCCTTTCCCTCACCTTTAACCCTTGTTCAGGTAGTGAACAAAAGCACCGTTATGATTTCTTTGAAACTCTGGGCTGTCCCACTTCTTCTCTAACAGCCTCCTCTCCATCCCGCGCACAGCTGTGTGCTGGCTCCCATTGCCAAACATGCCAGCTTTCCTGAATACTGACTCAAAAAGACACCAGCTTCTCTTTCTCTTCGTTTCCTTTCTCCCAACAGCTGCAGAGAGTGATAGCTTGCTATGTTCTTTGTCTCCTAAACTCTGATAAAATTGTCCTTGAACTTCCTCTGAATCTGTTTTTAAATTATTTCCTTAATGAGACTAAGTATCCAAAAGGGAACCCCAAATTCCCTAGTAACAATCAGCCTATTTTATCTTCAAGAAAGCTTTGAGGCTGCAGGTGGGGAGTATGTATTCTCACATTCACATGTTGCAAAGTAGCCTCCTGGGTGAGGGCAATTGAAGTGAGAGACTTAGGGGCTTGATTAGGTGATGAGAAAGGGACCCTTTTGAATGGATTTACTGTGCTCTTAAGGAGACCCCACCGGATCACACACCCTTTCCACCATGGAGGATACAGTTTAAAGGCACCATTTTGAAGCACCAGGAAGTCACCGCCATCAAACATATCTGCCAGCACGTTCATATTCAGTGCCAGCATACATATCTACCACCAGATTCATTCTGGACTTCTGAGATTCTAGAACTAATTTAAACAGGCATAAAATCCCTGTTGTTTACCAGCTACCTTGTCCATGGTGGTTTTGGTACAACAGCCCAAATGGCCTGACATTTACTGATCAGCCAAGTTCAGAGACTAGCCGGGTCATATGGCTAGTGAGCATCAAAGCTGGACTGGAGTGCTACCCATGCCTTCTTCCTCTTACATTCTGTTCTTTGAAAAGGTAAAGCAGTTTCTGTAGCTAGACCAGCTGCATAACTCATAAAAACCAGAATATGTTTGAAAAAGAGAAGGCAAGGCTATTAGCAAAATTACTGGGATAACAAGGTTTACCTGTCATGGACAACTGGCCTCTCAGTCATGAGAAGCAGTGAAACCGTTAGTTATCATTAGACTGATGATAGCCACTTGCATTACAGATATTTTAGAGGATATAAAAATGTGTGAACACTGACTTCTGGCTACACGGTAAATACTAGGTGGGTGTTTCATACGTGTCGTCTCACTCAGTGTTCTCAAAAGCCTCGGATGCAAGTACATCCCCTCTCCCATTTCACTGATGAGGGAATTCAGGTATGGAGAAATCAGCTGGCAAATGACTCAGTTGGAGTGAGAACCAGTTCTTTTTGCTGCCCACCCCCACCCACAGCTTTCACCTTCAATAGGATGAAGCCATGTGTACTGGATGGGGGGGGCAAGTAGAGCCACAAAATTATGTGGCTGAGTTCCAAGCCTTGCAAAGCTTTTTGACATGATTCCTTTCTAACTACTATGTTTATCACTAAGTTTGCTTGTCAGAGGTTGTCATATACATCTTTGGTAAGCTATTTTCCCAATGAAGGACAAAAATAAGTCTAGTTTATACCAAGGCTTTGAGAGTTGCTGTGTCCCACACTTGCTGAATACATTGATACTTCTTTCATCTTCTCCAAGTGCTTGAACAGTAGATATTGTCTCATTCTTTCTAATACCTTCAGCACTTCAAGTTCCAACACGTGGCACAGTAGCTGGTCCAGGGTAGACACAAATGACTGTGCTCATCATGGTGTCTGCACTTGCCAGTTGGGCCAACTGGAACCGGCGAGGAGCTGAGCAGCTGCTGGAGGCAGGGGTGCCGTATAGGCTGGAAAGCTTAATGGAATTTGAATTGAAAAGTAAGGATAAAAAACTTTGAGCAACAATGTAGAAAGATGAAGAGTGTTCCGGATGGGAGAAAATAAAGAAATGAAGGCCAACAAGGGTTTTGAGAGAGAAAACCAACCCAGCTGTCTTAAAAAAAAAAACAACAACAACAACAAAAAACACATGCTAGAGGAGGCTTAGAAGAGAAAGGCAAGATCACAATCATCTGTGTCAGCTGGGTCTGTTTCATAACAGAAGTGCAGCCTTTTGAACAGCTCTACACAGCAAGGACACTGTTCTTGGTGCTATATGAAGGCTGCATATAAGTCAGTATTTGCCTGTTGAAATGTACTTTAAAAAGTAATTCTAGCACATTATAGTTTTACAAGTTAATGGGCTTTGTTGTGTATTTCCAAGTGGCTGTTACTATGTATGCTTTTATCATGGCCACCTTCCTTTCTGTCCTTTCACGTCCCCTTTCCTTCTGTTCTCTAGATTCCCTTCTTTAATAGACCCCTTTCTATCTTCCTGTAATTTAAAATTTTTGCTTTTGTTTTATCTTTTCGATCTAAAGGAATGAAACCTAGGGCCTGGCCCATGCCAGGCAAGAAGTTACTGCAGAGCCATACTTCCAATCCTTATTTTTAATGCTTGGTTTCTGTATAACATATGATTCTTGTCTTTTTTTTTTAATGTCTGCCTTATTTTGCTTTACCAGATGTCCTCCATGTGTTCCTTATAATTTTTTGTAAGTGCCTTAATTACATTTTTTTTCAGTGTGTAGGTAACACTCCATTGTGTATGCACACCCTATCTTCTTTATTGACTCCTCTATTTATGGTTACCTTGCCTTTGTCCATTTCTTGGTTTTATGAGTAGTGCCACAATAAACATGGGATGCAGATGACACCTTTGCACACTGGCTTCATTTACTTTTTAAGACACCCCGGAATGATATAGTTGGATGATGTGATAGAGGGGCCACTGTGCCAATTTCCATAGCAGGTGTGTTAATTTAAATTGCTCCTATAAAAGAGAATGAACTTTTCTTCACCTCTATAGCCCCAGCAGCATCTCTTATCATCTGACAACAGCTATTCTGACTGAAATGAGCTGAAATCTCAATGCGGTTTTGATTTTTATTTCTCTAATGGCTAAAATATTGAGCAGAAAATTAATTTTTAATGGCTGTTTGCCTCATTAAGTTTGGTTTCTTTTACCTTGTTTCATAACTTGACAAAATTTCAATCTGTAAAATTCTAGTTTTCAAGATTGCACAAACTTCAGCAAGGACATTTTCTCTGCTTTCCTTCCTTTCTTTCTTCCTTCGAAAGAAAGAAAGAAAGAAAGAAAGAAAGAATCTTTCTAAATAAGAACTGGTGGAAGAGCAGGACTCCAGTTATAGATGACCTCCCCATCAATACAGCACGGAAAGGGGCAGACAGCTAGCAGCCCTCCACACTGATGTCAGTAATTAGAGCTTGGGATGAAGGATATAGTCTACACACTTAGATAAGACTGACAGCAGTGTTCCCAGGACCACAGAGGTTCTTCAGAAAGGACAGTTATCTGTATCACATCCTGAGATTTTCTTTTGAACCAAAATCTTACTTTGAATTTTGCCTATAATTTTTTTCATGAACAAATTAATCTAAAGCCAGATTTTGGAGAGGCAGAATCTTACTCAGTATCTGGTTGGAGCTTACTTGTTCACCAGACTGTCCTTATACTTGCAGTAATCCTCCTGTCTCTGTCTCCTTTTTTTCTGGAATGATAGGCATGAGCCATCATACTTGGTCCCTGTGTTGTTTTAAAGAGTGAGTGATTCATTCAATGGAAATTACCTTTACATTTAAAGCCTGAAATGTAATCATGGATCTGACAGCAAATGAAACTAATTTGTAAACAGGAAAGGATTCTCACAAAGCTGGTAGATATTTTGTCTTTGGAAATTTGAAGCTTGACTCTATGCATGAAGTCAGACAGTAATTCAGGAGGCCCGTACTCTAAAGGGACACATTTAGAGAAGATGGCACAGGAAGGGGTCAGAAACTATACACACCCAACAGCTGGTTAGTCTAAAAAAAAGTAGATATCTACTTACTTGTCTTTTTTAGAATTGTTTTTTAGGTGAACAACATAATATAATACTTTGATATATACCTTCAAATAATCACTAGATAAGCAAGTTCATGTACGTACTGTGAAACATTACCTGGTGTGTGTGTGTGTGTGTGTGTGTGTGTGTGTCTGTGTGTATGTGTGTGTGTGTGTAGGAGTGGCATTGCCTGAGCCTTGGCAAAGGAGGCTTTTGGTTGACAGTGCGGCCTCCCGCCCCTCAGCTCTTTTCAGTTGGTGGTGTCTTAGCAGTCAAGCATTTTCTAAGTTTGCCGCTCCTGCTGTTGCACAGATTCTGAAGAGAGGAGAGCTGAGGGTATTCTAGAGAAGGTGCCGTCCCAACTCCAGCTCAGCTTTGCAGAGTGTGTGGTCTAGAAATATAGCCTGCAGAAAGGAGCCAAATGGCTACAATAAGGTGTCTGTTAAGTTGGGTTTAATATTTTCTAAAAAGTCGGGGTGGTGTTGATCAAAGCTGGAAGCAGCAGCCTGTACATTACTGACACTGTGGGTCATGGGTACCTCTGCTCTGCTCCTAGGTCATGGGTACCCTCCACTCTTCTCCTAGGTCATGGGTACCCTCCAC
>LOEQ01003235.1:206272-220603 GCA_001685075.1 Bramus lutescens | reverse complement strand
GCTTTTCGATGGAGCCTTTTTATTTCCTGGCTTTCCAGTGGCTCCTGAGCAGTAATTTGATGCTTTTGTATTGAAATCATGAGCTACCACCTGCTGTGTTCCAAGTTACTTCTGACTTTGCCATGTGATGTGGCCTCTGGGGCTGTTTTTTTCTGCCAGGTTTTGGGATCCCCTTGGCTAAGTAGTACCAAGGGCGGGGAATTATCATTATGGGCGGGGAATTATCGATATGTGGATGAAGATCAGTAAAAATTGCAGAGAAAGGTACTGTGGAGATGCTTGATATAGGTTGTCAGTCATCATGGGGACCCCAGACACGAATCGCTTTGCAAATCAGAAGGCTTTTTTATACTCTTGTTACCAGAATGGCCTATTTTTCCAGCAGCAGGAGTGAGGAAAGTCAGAGGAAAAACTCTCCAAGGAGACACGACTTCCGGGTCTTCAGCAAACTCTGCAATCACTGCCAATGTTTTAAGTTATCAAATTCAAGTGAATTTGTATGCTTATTACTTATGGAAAAAATTAAATGTGTGTAAGTAAGTTTTCAACTGCTAGAAAAGCCAAAATTTGTTCCATAACTGTGAGGTTTGGTCTTCTGTAGGTCTGGCCACAGCATCTGTCATCTGTCCACCGTCTCATGATGACGGGAATTGTGTGATGTTGTTGTTGGCAACTGGTATCACCAGAGATAGGAATCAAAGAGTTTTCATAGCCAAAGCAGGAGAAAAATCACTTTAAATTTCTAATAAATATTTTATGGTGTGAATTCCTTGGGGAGTGTTTTCTTTATAATTAGTTGTTAGTAGAACAGTTACTTAGAATCATAACTACCGTGAATTTCACTGTAGCTGGTATCTAGGAAAGTCAGATGTATTTGTGGCAAACCTTGGCACACCAAAGACTGTTTTTCTTTGGGATCGCTTGTCATCAAGCTAATGCAAAGTTCAGGGACCAGTCAACTGAAACATCTCAGAAGTAGCCGGGGATGGCACTTCACAAATACTTGAGCTCCAACAAGACCTTATTTATAAACAAGACCTTATTTATATACTTATTTATGATTACACCTATTTTGTGTGTGTGTGTGTGTGTGTGTGTAAAATACTGAGATTTGAAGTCCATGAAATCACAGTATCTCAAAACAGTTTTCACCCCACCCCCTTCATCCCAGCCATCTCAAAGGATAAAACCCAGTCTAAACACTATATCTGTATAAAGCCAGGCAAAAGTCAGTTTTGCCCAAGGAGCTGTAGGTGGACAATTCTTAAACTGACAGCAGGACTTTGCTTGATGCAGGGTAACCTCTGTGTGTTTCTGAAGCAAAGGATGGTTGGTGAGTGCTTGCTTGTATCTGCGTTTCTTCCCTTTCCTGGGTATTGAAGAAGTAAGTTTTATTAAATAAAACAGGAGTTTTTGCCCAATGAAACCTCATCCTTTTTTCCAAAGATGACGTCACCAGAAGCAATTGCTGAGCTTTTGGATTTTGGGGGGGAACTGGAGAGAGTCAGCTAGCAGAGAAGAAGTACAAATACCTGGTTCTAGTATGCCTTCCTTGCTCTCTTGAGAATATAAAAATTCTGAGCCTCTATGATGTAATTTGCACACAGTTGAAACATTTTACAGTCTGTCTAAAAGGGGGGATCATTTGCTGATGGAAAAATAGTCACATTTTCTACTGCGAATAAGCCAGCAGCTTTTCTCTAGATTTTAGGAGAGAAAAATCAAATCTCCGCAAGGAAGAAGAAACTAACCAGCTCATCTGTTGAAAAGTGTGGACCTAGCATGGTGGCTCAGGCTTGTAATCTCAGCACTTGGAAGGCAGTGGCTGGGGGACTGCCACGAGTTCAAGGTCAACCTGGTTCAAAGGGAGCCGGCTACAAACAAGTGTGAACTGGGCATGGTGGCTTCTTCCTGTAATCCCAGCACTTCAGGTCTAAGGCAAGACAGTTTGAGGCTCTCATGGGCCAAACAGTAAAATGTCTCAAAGAAAAGCACAACAAAATGCAAGGGGAAACTCCACTTCTACTCTATGTGTGGGAGGCCCCGAGTTTCATCCCCAGCCTTGAAAATTAACAACGACATCAGCATCTAGGGTGGTCAGCCGGCAGAGACGAATGTGATTCACAGGTTTATTCTGCAGCCTGCACCTTCCTTACTGAGCCATTTCTGACTGAGTTCCCACAGGCCCCTTGGTCTCGGGCTTTTAAGATTAGAGTTTTATTTCCCGAGTTCAGTGACCCACATGGCCCTTGTTTCGTTCTAAACTAGACTCTATGATTCCCTCAGAACAATTGACAACCAAGCTGTATGTCCATGAGTGTCCTGGACTGTGGGAGGGATATGGGATGGTTCTCAAAGCTGAGCCCAGCAGGACTTTAGAGCTTGATGCTCTCTCTCCTTAAGCAATCCCACCTTGAACCAGCACAGTGACCTTTCTTAGGGTGCCAAGCCCCCAGCCCACAAATGAGCAGCAATTCCTTGAAGTGGCTCAGCCAACTGATAAATGGCACACACACTTGGGTTGCTCTAGCCTTCCATATGCCAAGGGATAAAGTTAATGGACTTGAGAATTGTGACTCCTGTTGACTTAGACTGGTCAGTCAGAATGGTGTCCCTGAAGTATGTGCGTTTTACTGCGAAACCCAAGGCAGACCTCTGTGTGTGGTTTTAGAATCAGATTCTGCTGGATTCTGGAAGAAGGGTGATCACAGGCAGAGAAATCAGATTGTCCTGTTGGTCATCTGGGCAAAAAGCAAGTCTCTAAGCATGGGCTTTTTTATAGGACTTTGCTGAATAAATAATGAATCTGTATTAATGGCTCACCGAACTTTCTGGAATTAAGAAAAAAAATCTGGTTACTTCCTGCATATGCTTATTTCTCTTTTTGAGTAATAAAGCAAAGCTGCCCATTGTGGCGAGGGGAAAGGTCTTGAGCAGAAGACTCAATGCGTGGAGTGGGCCAGGTGAAGCTTTAAACATTTCAACAAACTAGGCACCTACAGGGACTCTCTGGGGCACACCACAGACAGGGCAGGGACCAGAGAGGACTGGCAAGGCCACCGGGGGAGCGCACTGTACTGGACTTTCACAGACCTTCTCATGCTTTAAAAGGGCAGTCCAGGAACACAGGCTGACGAAAGTCCTGAGGCCCTGTGTCCGGAGGACTGGTGACAGATTGGGAGGGTACCTTCCTGAGTGCCCGGTGCCATGCCAGTGCCACTCCCCTCCCCCCTTCATCCTCCACACAAATCAATCAACATTTCTTTGCTTTCTCAAAATGTTTCTTCACTAATTAAAAAGCCCGGATGTTCCTTTGACTCAATAGCCTTCCAGGGATTAAGTAAGAATTGGAAACTCTTGAATCTCTTCCTGACAACTGTGGCAATGACTCCCTGAATGCTTCGCTGCCTTCTTTCTGTTCTGTTTTTCTGTGTGGAATCAATGATCAACGGAAACCTGAAGAGGAATCCCTAGGAAAACCCTCAAGTTCCTCATGGTAAAGACATTGGGTGTAAGACATCCACACTGCGAAAGAATGATTTTGGGGTTTGAGACAAGGTCTTCCATATAGCTCAGGCTAGCCTGGAGCACACTATGTAGCCCAGGATAGGACTCAGACTTCTGGCCATCCTCTTGCATCTGCTTCGCATGTGCAGGGGTTGCAGTTGGGAACCACTAAACCAGTGCCGGCTGCAACACTGTAAAGTTTTGCCGGAGAATTTGGCTCTGAGAGTCAAAATGACAGCTACCTCCTACAGCTGTGTCTTCCAAATGTCTCTGACACTTATGCCCAGAATCGAGGGACCTGGATTCAAATCATAAATGTCCAGAATAAGAAACTAAAAAGGAATGCTCTAAAGGACCTTCTAAGTGAAAAATGGTGGTGGCATTTTAAGACTAATTTTTAAACATAAAAACTTGCTTTTTCATTTCAGCCATCTTGAAGGGTAGGCCATTTAGAAAAATCATACCTTAATAACATAGCTTTTATTCAAGAGACTGAACAACCATCGGCCACTGATTGTCATCTGTAACTACAATATAAAATTGCTGTGTGTGTACACATGCATGCAGACTCATCCCAGGACGTTTTGAGCACAAAGGACTATGCATATTCGGGCGGCTCACACAGGACTCTGCAGTGCTGAGCTTGCTTGGACCCACTCAAGATCGGGCAAAACCAATCTAGAATCATTAATACCACATGCCCAGTGACCTCTAATGAGAGAGCCTAGTGTCTCTGAACCTGAGGATTCTAATTCTCACCTCTGAGGGACAAAAGGACATCACATAGCACGCACCAGCTGCTCTCATAAACATAAATGCAACTCCCATCTAGATATTTTTTTAACTTTTCAATATAGAGAAATACATATATTTATATAAACAAATACATCAAAAAGAGAAAGAACCCTAGAAGTAACTTAGGGCAGGGTCCTTATTTTTCTTCCACTAGTCAATCAGTAGTGCTCCACTTTGCCTGGGTTGACCTAAGTGTTTTGTTCCCAGCTCTCTGCCCCTTGATCAGTACTTTCTCTGTGATATGCCTGGTGGGCCAGTCTTGTTTCCTTACACAATGATTCCATGGCTGTGGGGAAGGCAAGGCAAGAACTTCCAAGGCAAGAAAGTCCCACAGGGGTTCTCTAAGCCCTGGGTCTCTCTCTGGCATGGCTGGCCACCTGAAGCCCTCTCTTGGATGAAACCAGATTCGGGAAATCAGAGTAAGGGTTGGACTAGGGCTGAATGCTGGAACCTTTAATAGGCAGGCAGTTGTGTTCCAGAAACACACACACAAACACACACATGCATGCACACACCATACCACATGTCTTCTCCCCAATTACTTCACATTCTGAAACATTTAATTTTATCATTAATTTGAGTTTTAATTGACACTGAATCACTTCATTTAACTTTCCTATCCAGTTAATGATATTCACACACAGCAAGCACCCAATTTTAATCATCTAGCTCAACAAACCATCCCCAGGTAAAGGAATTCTCTTCCTTGGGACATGAGCTGTGCCTAGAATTGAGCCTCATATATAAGAAATTCCACAGCATCAAATCTTTTGTTTTGTTTTGTTTTGTTTTGTTTTTGTTTTTCAAGACATGGTTTCTCTGTGTAGCTCTGGCTGTCCTGGAACTCACTCTGTAGACCAGGCTGGCCTGGAACTCAGAGATCCTCTTGCCTCTGCCTCCTGAGTGCTAGGATTAAAGGCATGCACCACCACTGCTTGGCAGCATGGACTCTTTGGGGTCTGTTTTTCCTTCCATGTAATGACCACTGCTGGACAGAGCAACGGCTTGTGTCTTTCAGTTGTGGTGTGGTATTCCATTGCATGACTCTTGCCTAATTATCTATATTACTGTTAATGGACATCCAGGAAATTTTCCATTTTATGCGTTCAAGAACTTTTTGAACTGCTTGTCAGAGAATATGGTACTTGCCTCTCTCAGAAGGGATTCCAGGGATTGGACTATCATATCCCAAGATGCTTGCTTTGACGTTAGCAGGGAGTCACTTCTGACAGTTGGTGCCTTTGGCGAAGCAGCAGTTACAAGTTGGACAGCAGATGAAGATGAGGGTGTGTGTCTATGTGTGCGTGTACCTGTGTGAGCGTGTACCTGTGTGTATGCCTTTGTGTGTGTGTGCGTGTGTGTGTGCCTTTGTGTATGTGTGTATGTGTGCATGTGTGTGTGTGTTTGTCTGGTGTTGGAGATGGAACCCAGAGCCTTCTCTATGCTAAACAAGTTGTCTACCACTGAGCCACATTCTGGCCCAGGCAGAAAGGCTTTTGACCACAGAAAATAATGCATTAAGAAATACTTTTTTTTTGGAAAGTTAGGGGGAAATCAAAAACAATTTCTCTGCAAATAATTTAGAATAGTTCAACTAAAAACATATTTAAAAAGTTCAGAGAAGATGGCAAGAACATGAGTCTTATTTAAGTCTGTGGACCACTCATTGATAACGTTATAGCATCTGCTGGGACAGGCCATTCAGAGCCCAGGTGCGGGAGGAGATGATGCTCAGTCTAGAGTGGTACCTTCCCTTTAACAACCGCCACTCTGGAGTATCAGATCCAGGGCATTTAATTGCAGCTGATGATGGATGTTTCAGGCCAGGCTTTACGAATTTTACCTATGTGCATGGCACACTATTAATGGGTGAATACACAAGAGCTGGCCCAAGTGGGTTTGCTGTAGGCAGCGTTGTAAGGGAGGGGTGTCAGCCCACTTTAATAATGCCAGCTGTGATGGTCAGCTTTAATTGTCAGCCTGACAGGTCCCAGAGTTACCTGGGAAGTCTTGATGAGGGATTACCTACACTGGGTTGGACTGTGGGTGTGTCTGTGAGGGAATGTCTCAGAGAGGTCAACTGATGGAGGAACCAATCCACTGTGGGCAGGGCCGTTCCTTATGTCCCGAACTGTGTGGAGAAAGCACAGTGAGCACAAGCAGGCAAGCGTGCATCTATTTCTCTCTGTCCCTGACTGTGGACGGGATGTGACCACCTGTATTGGAAGTTCTTGCCTTGCCTTCCCCACAGCCATGGAATCAGAACCTGGACCTGGAGCTGAAATAAACCCCCTTCTCCTTACGTTGCTTTGTCCTTTATCATACATAGCAAGGGAAACAAAATCAGGACACTGACCGAGCATTCCGTATCAGAGACATCTGCAGACAGAAGCGTCCTAGAAGGTAGCTTTATACCACGCTTTAAAAATAATTTTGTAAACAAAATAAAGTTCCATAGTGTGACTTTTCCACTATATCAGGTTTTAAAGCTTTTAGATTTGGATGCCAGGGCCATCGCTGAGTGATAGAATGCTTGCCTCACGTATGGGAGGCTCTGCATTTGACTCCTAGCACTGCAGACAGAAAGAAAAAGGAAAGGGTATTGAGGGCAGGCAGTACAGAGGAGAATCTTTTGGTTTTCAGAATAGATGTATGGAAGGCAGACCCAGGATACAACACCACCAGGCTGGGGTACACCTCAGCGGCAGAGCGCTTGCCTAGGATGTGCTGGGCCTTGGGTTTAAACCTCCATTGGAAGAAGGAAAGAGTAAAATGCCCATGTCGTGAGTTGATGCTGTTCCCAATGGAATTTGAACAGCTCTCTCCCAATTTGCAGGTACGTGGAGATGACCCAGGAGGAAAGATTGTTCTAGACACAATTCTTTCCTTTGGCTGGCACATCGAAGGCTAGTGTGGCTTCTGGAACCTTTCCTCGTGAAGGGTCCTGGCTACAGTAACCGCCGCTGGGTGCAAAAGGGCATTCCAAAATAAAACACAGTCTAGTCTTCTGCTTTAACCAAAGGTTTATTTGAAATGCATTTGTGCAGATACACGCCAATTAACAGGATTGGTCAAAGCCCAATTAATACAGCCAATGGGCAAGGAGACATCCTTGGCATGGATCCCCTGCCAGGAAGGAGACTGACTTCACATCACTATGCTGTTGTCACTTAACGACGCGCCAACGTTAACAACACTGAAAATTACTCCTCTTCCAGAGAGAGGGAACAAACACCTGCATGTGTCATGGAAGCGCTCAGGTACCTTCTGAGAGACATTCTAACAGGACCCCCAGCCAGCTTCCCTCTGCATGGCTAGATTAAGGCCTGTCCTTGGTAAACAGAATCTGAGCAATCTCAGAACAGACATAACAGGAGCCAGAGTGCACATGGCTTTGCTTACATAACAGATACTCCCTCACTGTGGGTGCAGAGGCATTTATTATGTGGGTCTCTACCCTTGCTGTGCAAGCTGCATTGCTCTGGGAGGGAGGTGCAGATGGAGGAGACCCGGTGCTGGGCTGCACTTGGTCATCCCTGGCAAGGAGGGAGAGGAAGCAGCAGGCTCAGGCCTTGCATAGACTTTCTGACTCGAACACCAGACAAGTCTTTACCAGCACACGGATCTTGTTTGTAATTGCCATGGAATAATTGTACATAGTTATGGGCTATGCTGCTGGGATCTTGCTGGAAGGAGAGAAACTCCATGACCAGGCAGGCAGGTTTTCTCTTTTTTTTTTTTTTCATTTTTAAATTGGTGTTTGCTGCTTTCCCTATAAGCACATACCAAGCTACCTCTAGGAACATAGCTGGATCCAGTCCAGCCCCATGGCAAGTGGGTTGCTGCCTACTCTTCAGCTTTCCTCCCCTCTTTCTCACACAGGAAAGCAGAAATTCGACCCACACAAACCTTGTAATTATTTTATAGGACCTTGCTTGAGGCCCAGGCTGGCCTCCAACTATTGATTCACCTGCCTCAGCCTCCAGAGCACAGGGAATGTACCACCAGGAAGGGCTCCCGGCTTTTGATAAGCCCTCTTGACCCCTGTTTTCCAGGACAGGATGATTTGGGTGGTGATGCTGTTTCAACTTCCCTCTTCCCATCTCTGCCATAAATCGCAGGCACCTGACACTTTGCTCCTGGTTTCTCAAACAAACAGGTATCCTTCCTCTCTTGAGCCAGGTCAGAAGAAATGCCTGTGGGCGAATCCTGTGAGCATGTTTTTCTTGGTCCGATGCCCTGGGAGAGGGAGCAGAGCAGCTATCTCAGAGGCAGCGAGAGCAGGAGTTTGTCACCTGAACAGGAGTCAGCCTGGGTGGAGAAAGAATCAGTCCTTTGTCTTCTCTCCCTGGGGATGGCTGAGAGGTGTTCCTAAGGCTAGGCTGGGCTGGGGGTAGGGTGACCTCTCCCCTCTCTACTCAAGGCATTTTGCTCGCAGAGCTTCTGACTACTTGGATTTATGTTGCTTCCATCCCCTCCTCTTCCCACGCAAGAAATCACGCATCTGGGGTGAGTGGGGAGCTTTAGAAACACCAGGGCACACACAACCTGAGATGTGGAAGTCAGTGAAGCACAGGGAAGGGGAAAGGATGGACACGGGTGCTCAGAAGACATGTGTGAATGAAGGGTACCACACACCATGCTGAGTACTGGCCTCTCGCTTCTAGGCATACTTAATAGTGTCCTTACCGTACTGACATAGACAATGGCCTTCGAGCCAACACAGAATTACCAACACAGCCAACTGATGCACGCGCTCTTATTTTGCAGGGCCTTTATTTTAACCTTCCCATTGTTACATTGGATAATTCAAGCATGTTCATGCAGGGAATATGACATCTGTTCTGTTCAGTTTTTTGAAATAGGGTCTTCCGGTGTAGCCCAGGCTGGCCTAGAACTTGCCATGTAGCCCAGGTGGATCTCCAATTCTTGTTCCTCAGCCTCCTGAGGGCTGGGACCACAGATGTACACCGCCACACCAGAAGGCACGCCAGTCTCTTGATTTGAACTGATAAACCAATTTCTTTACTGAGTAATCACTTTAGATCTGTCCGGCCACTTTCCCTGTTGAGTTTTTAAAGAACCCAGAAGGTGAAGGCTGCATTCCAAACGCTGAAGCTAAAGCGCCCCTTGAGTGACTTGGGGACAATGACCCTGGGCAGTGAGTGATTCACACCGTAGCTGCGCTGTGCAGCCCCCTTTCATGCGGTCCAGACAAAGCCCACCTCCTCCGCCAGCAGGGCCGCAGACACTCGACTACGGCTTAAGACAAAAACCCAGGACAAGAATAGCGGACAGCAAAGGGTCGTCCTCATGATTCAAAAGAAAGGCTCATTATGATAACAAATGAGAGATTATACAGGATAGCTTTCTTTATTTAAAAAAAATGACCTGAAAGCCTACATATCCATTTACATATTCAGACTCTCGTTACCTAATTTCACTTTAAAAACAAACAAACAAAAACATTTACCGATTGGGAACGTATGTGGCTCAATGGCAAACACTAGCTAGCCTTAACAAGGTCCTGAGTTCCATCCCCAGCACAGCCACACAAGCATTCCATAAAAACACAAAGGAGGCAAAAAGGGTCAGATGTTCAAGGGCAGCTTCAGCTGCACAGTGAGTTCAAAGCTAGCTTGGGCTACCTAAGAATCTATCTCAAAACAACAACCAAATCACTCATTGCTTCTTGATTAGCCATCATCGATTTTCGCTGGGCATACTTGAAGGCTTGGCAAAGAAAAGCAAATGCCCAGCTGGGCTCTGCAGGAGCCCAGGGTCACTGGCTGGTACATTTCTCTCTCAGTGTTGAAGAAGCAGCGTCACTTTCACCAGAGCAGTTTATACCTCGCTCTCACGCCTTTGTCTTTGTGTTTGCAGGAGTGTGGGGAATTGGGGAAAGAAATACTGACCCAAAAATCTGGAATATTCTGCACCAAGACAGAGCAGATACATCAGCCCTGCTTCCTGGAGTATCACTCAGTAGACCTTGACCAGCTAGGCAGTGTTACCAGGCTGCCTGGTAGACTTGAGCAGGGTATTGCCTCCAATTATAACGTGGGCTATCCGCTGGGCAATCATCCCTGCGGCTGTGAAAAGAGCAGCTGAACCCAGAACTAAGCCGAAGGGACAGTGGCTGTACTGTTTACACTTTCAAGTACAGGATCGAGCCATACATAAGAACCTCTGTGAGCAGCCCTGGCCCCAGCCCCATCTTAGCTCAAACCCAGGGCAGTTCCGGAAGTGCTGACCAAATGTGATCTGCCAGCCCAAGAGCCCCAGCTATGTGACAGGAGTGTCATGGCCCATATGATATTTCCACTGAGCTGACAGCCAGTGTGCATAACTTAGTCCAGTCCACTTTATTCCCCAGGGAGGGGTTGTATATGAGACATTCTAACCTCAGTTTAAAGATAGCCCAAATGACCCGGCTCCCCAGTGGGCCCTGCATAAATAGTATATACATCACACACCATGACAGCTGCTTTGCCTAGAAACCCAATTTAGTCATTCAGCTAGGAGAAAGCTTAATCAGGACAGAAAAACAAACAAACAAACAAACAAAAAACCAAAAAAAAAACCCCAATCCCTCCCAGAAATGTTTTCTCCTGCCTGTATACCTCATTACTACAGGGACAGTTTAGTGCAGAGAATGTTTAGTCTGCTTCTCAAAGGAGGAAAATACACTCCAGAAAAGTACACAACATAGCATAAAGTCAAAAGACAAGAAAACAAACAAACAAAGAACCCAAACAAACACTTTCACTAATCTGATTTAAAAGCCTTCAAGCTCAAGAGAGGGCTAAGTATCTGACAAAAAGCTGAATTTTAATTCAATCTTTCCAAATGGAAATGAATTTTGGCTCCTCTCTTCCCCACCCACTCTGGCCCCCAACATGGTTGCTTCAGCAAAACAGAAAATTCAGAAGGGGAGACCCATCTCTCTAACAGACTTTGTGGCTGAGGATGGCTGGCAGAAGCAGCTATGTCTCCTAACCAGGCAGCTGGGCTGACGTGACAGATAATCCGGAGAGGTGTGTCAAGGACTCGCATGGTACTGATGACGGTGCACACAAGGCACCTCCAACCAACCAGTCTGTCCTCTCCACTGCTCCGCAGGCTGCTCAGAAACCAAACACCCACCAAAGCTGTCTTTCCAAATCGCCACCCTGCGCTGTTTTCCTAGGGAACCTACCTGCCCTGTGATGTGACAGAAGATTCCGTTAAGTTCTTTAGAGGATGAAATACCAGTGCGGTAGACTTGTCACATGAACCCATCCATCCAGACAGGTTGGGCTATGCAGAATTTGAGCACCCGGGTGATCTGCTCAGTGCTCTGTGTCTCTAGGTAACGGGAAAACTCAAATGAGTTGCTGATCAAGCCCTGGACAAAGACAGGGATGATAGTTCTTTTGGTCAAGACAGAAATTTAGATTTCTAACAAAACACAGACCAGAGGACCCGTCCTGCTGCAGACGGCTTTGAGGACTATCCATTTAGAAGAGGTGACCATAACTTGGGAGACAAGTGTTGAGATCGGTACGATTCAGAGCGGTATCAGGATGGGTTCCAGATAGGTATCAGGATGGCCCATGCTGAGATGTAGATATTGCTCTGGAGGCCAGGATCGCTATGATGACCAAGGCTATGACTGCAGGATAGGCAGTGGCAGAAGAGAATTTGGTAGTGGGTACTGTAGGGTTGCTGACTACAGAGAAGGTGGGGACTGTTATGACAGGTATGACAGATGGGATAATTGGTCATGGAGCTCCATGGATGATTGATTACTTTTGGGATTATAGGCATGATGGCAGAACCCCCCACCCCAACCCCAAACTGAATCTAAAGCCTTGGAATATTCCTAAGGAAGATGCTTCCTTTGTTGGTACCTCCCAGTTGAGTCGAGCAGCTTCTATCTTTGGAAGGGCAAAGCCTGTTGTCACAGCTGCTAGAGAAGAAAAGCAGAAGGGGCGGGGCTACGGAAGGAGCAGGAGGCATTGCAGCGTCAGCTGGACCAACCAAAACTAGATGGCCGACCCCAGGAGAGACAGAAGAAGCTCAAGAAAGAGAATAGTTGAGGACAGGAAGTGAGTCATGGCAGACTGGGGCTGCAGTTACATAGGGAAGAAATACACAAAGAAGAAGGCTCTCAAAAATGAGCCATTCGATAGAGAAGACTGCCATTTTCCAGTCTCTAAACCTCCTAAATCGACTGGCCTCTAAAGGTAATGCCAGCCCCTCTACCAAAGGAGAACGGCAGGGAAAGTGAGGCTCTAACCCTCCTGCTCAACCTCAGAGCTCAGACACAGTGACAGAGAGAAAGGAGCTCTGGCTCAGCCCTCTGAGGAAGGACCAGCAAGGGAAGAAGAAAGCAAAGAAGATGGGGTGAGAGTCCCAAAGGCCAAAGTGGGAACTCTAGTTGTGGTCCTAGAGATGGAGAAAACAAAGACCACGGGAAGGAGTTGGAGAGGAAAGATGGCGAAAAGACTCAAGACTCTAGATCTGCCCAAGCAGAAGATATTTGAGGAGAATCCAGCCTCCAAGTTCAGTTCTGCAAGCAAGAATGCTTCTCCCTCCCTGGATGGTGAAGACAATTGAGGGAGGCAACCACACTGAGTAGAGCTCCACATCCCGTGCTTTCTCCTAGTCTCTCTGCCCTGGAGCATTCAAGGGCAAATCAAACTAGTCTTGTACATCCTGTTTTGCCCCTTCTAAACACTGCCCTGTCTAAACTTTCAAATATGTCCACATTCTTTTAAAAACCTTGTCTGTCTGGTCATCTCATGTTCCTGATGACAGCTTCAGCCTCCCCAAAGCGGTCTCTGTGAATCCCACGCCTGGTCTCACAGGCCTGTTATCTTGGCCACCAGAAGCTGTGGTCTGAGGAACCACTGTTTCTCTCAAGTGAACCAGCTCTGTGATGTCTTTGACTCCTGCTCCCACCCTGTCCCCAGTCTGCCTGTTCCTGGTGCTTCACATCTCTACCCTTGGAGGTCAGAGTTCTCCGATTGATGGACATGCGTGGTGGCTAGGGGTGTATAAACAAGGAGGATGGAGTTGGAGGCCTTTAGCCTTGACTGGGGTGGTTTAAGGTTTCTGTAAGTTTCCTTCATGGGTGCCCATGCTAGTGATTGGGTTTATAATGTGACCTATATTGTGAGGTTTTTCTGCTCAAGGGGGTTGGTTTCTTAGCTTCCCTCAAGAATAAAGGATAATTGGGAGCATGGGGACCTTGGGAGAGGGTTGAAGGGGAGAAGAGAGGGAGGGAGGGGAGCATAGAAAAATGTAGAGAGCAATGAAAATCAACAAAATAAATAAATAAGAATAAAGGATAATGCAAAGATCTATTAAATAAGGCTTCTCTTGCAACACAGTAGCTTGACCTTTCTGCATTGCTGTGCACCTTTGTAGAGGTCAGCTCCAAAGACGGCAGGTTTTCCTGTTGCGGTAAGTCAGGGTCCCTGCAGACAAATGAGACGTTGGTCTTAATGTGTAAGCCCTGGGCTTGCTGGGCAGGAGCATTGGTTTAGCGGGCTGCATCAGTGGGCATGGAAAGAACTTATCCAGGGGGCTTGATTGGCCATAGCTAGGAAGTGGGCTTTTAGAGAGGTACCCACAGCTGAATAGGTAAAAACCCATCGGTTGTGGACAATGAAGAGGTAATTAGCCCTCTCCATGTCTATTTCCCTTCCGGACAGTGGCATCTGAAAGGAAGCCACCATGCTCCATTCTCCTACGTTGCTCCTCTGTTAAAATAAAATCAGGGGTCAACTTATACGTTCCTGAAAACATTAAAATTTGTGCAAAGATATTTTCCATGAAAATTATTTGTAATCTGTAGACATTACTTGGGGGATGTCTTGAGATGTAAAATCCCATCCTTAGGGTTGTGGGTTTGTTGTGTATTTTTTTCGCTTCAAATAAATCTAGCCTTTAAAGTTGAAAGAAATAAAGAGAAAGAACAGAAGAAAGAAAGAAAGAAAGAAAGAAAGAAAGAACAAACGAACGAACGAACGAACGAACGAA
>LOEQ01003235.1:141301-153201 GCA_001685075.1 Bramus lutescens | reverse complement strand
GCAACAAAAAGGAAAAGGAAAAAATGTAGGCTAGATAAAGGAGGCAAAATATTGCATACAGAAAGTCATGACAATCTTAAGGGAGCAGTGCCGGTGGTCTCCTTAGGAATGGCTCTGCCACATCGTCATGCTGATGAACTGTGTTTAAGAAGTTTTTTTTTCTTTCACCAAGCTGTAGACAGGCTAGGACCCAGAAATAACTGAGTGTGACTGCTCAGCAGTGGAAATGGTGACCGGGAGATGGGGTTTGCTCCTCCCAGAGGTCCTCTGAACGTAAGGACAGTGGACCTGCTCAGATACAGCGGGTCACCCAGCACTTCATGTTAATCTCTAATGGAGTACTAGCAGGAAGACATGGGCGATGTGCCTGCCATTCTTCCCCACAGAGTAAACAAGCCAAAACCACACAGGCCTTAACACATGATACATTAATTACTTCAAACGGAGTTCTAAGGCTCAGTCTCGATAAAATACCGCGTTCAAAGTGGGAGCCATGAAATTTTTAAGTTAAACAACAAATGAGAATATGGCCAATATTTTGCAGGAGAGAGAAAGGACATTTAAATATATGCTGTCCAGTATTGCTAAATGTTCCTGTGTTGATAATAAGCAAAGTGACATGCTCCACCTTGCTCAAAGTCACTTTCCACTAGGGTGGGCATGCTTCCCCACATTGCCCTCTGTTCTGCACAGGACAGTGAACCTCTGGGCTAGCCCCATTGCTGTCTTCTGGGTCAGGAGAGACAAAGCTGCTGGGGATTTAGACAGGAAGAACAGACACAAAATGGGTGTAGGATAATGGAACCTGAAGCCTAGGCCAAGAAACAAAGAACGTGACACCCAGCATTGCAGACACTGGCCTCGGGAGGGCAATGGCTTGCTCTCTTCCATAAAGCCAGAAACTCTGTTTTCTCTAAGGACGCAATGCCAGGCTGGCTTCTATGAGCTAGGCTTGGGACTCAGCCCCTTTTGAGAGCCCTGGGTTGTAAGCCTAGGGAGGCATGTAGCACTTGAATAGAAGGATGTCAGAAATTCAAAAGCAGTTCCTCAAGTACTATGTATGACCTACTAAGGGCTGAAGTCAGTAGAAAAGCGGTTTAAATCTCCCTGAAACACACGCATGTAGTGATTTCATACTGACCCGCTATCAAGGCAAAGCATTTGCCATTGGTGTGTGGTCACGTTTCACTGAGAGCTCAGAAGTCAGATTATTATCGGTGTCTTTCCCCCAGTGGCCCAGCTTCCTTAATTTCATCCCATTCAAGACATTAGGTGTCTACAGGAGGGAGAGCTATCTGGGGGCCAACAGATAAGCCACTCTGAGCTTTCTGGTGCAGGAAAGCATAGCTCTAGGTTTTAAGGGACTTTTGTCTTTATTAGCTTTTGTTGTACAAAGGAGCAGGGTTTCACTGTGAGATTTTTCACACACCCGTGAGTGTGTGTGTGTGTGTGTAAAGTCATTTTCAGCCCCCCACTACCTTCTCTAGCCTACCTCCCCTGGTCCCAACCCTCTTCTGCTTTTATGTCCCCTTAGGTTACTTTAGAAAGAAACAGCTTGGGGTGCCATCTTGAACGTCTCATAGTTTTGTTTCTAAAACTTATGATCTGAGCTCGCTCTTTGGCACTCAAGAACAGCCAGCCAATTGGAAACATCAAATTCTGTGGCTGAAAGTGGAAACACAGTGTACTTCTACAGAAACTGGTTTGGTTAGAATGCTAAAATACAATCAAGGCCCATTTGTACACAGAAATTGCCTTTATTGCTATTTAACTACCTCTCTGAAACTATCCGGAAATGAAGTCATTCTGGGATTGGGGAATGTATTGTATGATGCCTAGTGAAAAAGACAGGAGACTAGTTTCATAAAAGGAAGCGTGTTCCTCCATGGTTGGTGGCCTTGAGCTCTGCACCACTTATAGAGTGTGACAGTAACCAGTTTCTCCTGGATGCAGAGCCATACATACCAGGCAGTTTGCTTACGCTGTCACAGGTAAGCGTTTTTGGGAGAGTGCAGGCTAACAGATATTAAAACAGTTCTGCACAGTTTACACTCCACACATCTAACAAGACTCCTCATTAGCCAGGGGTCACAGAGAGTCAATTATGTTAATAAACAATAGGGCCATTTGGGCCCTCATCAAACTTTTGAGAAATAGTAGGGCAGGCTTTTTATGGTGTTCCAAATTTGACTTCAGATAGACTAACAACAGATCTTCATCCAAAAAGCTGACAAACTGTGGGAAGAGGGAATGGCCTCATCCTGATTCTCTCTTTTTACTCTTAGCCCAGGTTCTGGAATGGAGATAAGGGGCTGGCTAAAGGAAGTAAGAGGTACCTAGAAGTGAGTCACTCAACCTCTTAGGTGCTCGTGATGTCCCCTGGAAAAGCCATGCCTGCTCTGTAAGAAAGTTCCCAAAGACAGGGCAATAGCCCTTGGCAATGCTTGTAGGATCAGCACTCATGAACTGAGGCAGGGGAATCTTAACATCAGGGCCAGCCTGGGCTATGCAGAAAGTACTTATCTTAAAACAAAATGAAACAAAACCCAAAAAATGAAAAAAACAAGGGCTGGGAGTATCGCTCAGTGGGAGAATCTTTGTTAGTGCGAGGGCTGTGTTAGAGAAAGAGAGAGAGCAAGACATCAGAAATCAAAGAATGGGTGGATGTAGACAAAGTGATATCGCAACCCTTTAATATAGTTCCTCAGTGCGGTGGTGACCCCCCAAACATAAAATTATTTTATTGCTACTTCATAACTAACTTTGCTACTGATACGAATCTTAATGTAAATATCGGATATGCGATCCCCAAAGGGGTTGTGACCCACAGGTTGAGAATCACTGTGTAGAGCATAGTGGGCAATGGGAGTGTGGAGAATGTTTTCTAAAGCTTTGCAGAACTGCAGTTCAGACACAAGGGTCACAGGGGAGCTCTGGCTTTGCCAGGGGCAGTCTGCCACACACTTTCTGTCCTTGGGAGGAGCCACCAGGTTTACTGGCCTTGGCAAATTCCAGCTCCCCATATAATATGGGCCTCAAGCTCAGTGGGACAATGCCCACACACATTCATGAAACTCTTGTTCTTCAGGATGGGGACAGCAGAAGTTTAGGCATCAAGCAGATATTGCAAATGGGCATATATGCTGGGCAGTGGTGGCACACACCTTTAATCCCAGCACTCGGGAGGCAGAGGCAGGCGGATCTCTGTGAGCTCGAGGCCAGCCTGGTCTACAGAGTGAGTTCCAGAACCATCAGGACTGTTTTGTAGGCTAATTTAACACATTGTTCTAGCTCTTCTCAATAACACAAGAGCAAAATGCATTCAGAAAGTGGTTATGTAAGTCAGTAGGGCCCTTTCTGGCTCTGCTAAATGATAGGATGCCATTCCTAGGAGAAGCTGTGCTTAAGCAGCCCCTGCCAGGGCCTCAACAATACAACCGGCAAGGGTAGCCCTCCCTGCTGGCTCCTTAAACCTCTCTGTGAGGTCCCGGTCCCGGTTGGAACCCAGCTGGCAAGCTCCTTGGAGAGAAAGTGATTTTTACTCTTCCCATATGCCAGAGCGGGAAGTAGTATCATCTGATTTATCATTGTTAAAATGTAAATGGTGCTAATTTTATAGCCTGGGTCCTACAAATAGGACCAAGACAAATCTTGCTGGAGGCAGGAAATCATCTATCTGCTTCATGGTGACAGAGGGACTTGTACTTGCAATGTCTTGGAACGGGTTCTGAAGACACAGGGGAAGGCAGAGCCTTTGCAACCCATAAACTCTCTTGTTGAAATGAAAGAAAGATACTTTTGCTGAAGACCCACTTGGCGGAAGGAATGAGCCTCAATAAAACTCTGTTTTCATGGCATTAATTTAAGATAGCTGAATTAAGATAGTTGGGGACGAATTTGTAAGCCCATAAATACTTCCTGTCAGAGGCAGCCAAGTCAAGAAGAAGCTTGGCCCTGAAGCTAACTTATTTGCAGAGTTGTACAAACTTAGCTACAAAATAACCATGTTGTGCCCAAACTGGGCCTACTGGCTCAAGGAACAGGGGATGGAATGACTATTTCCTCACAGGGCATCTAGTAGGTTAAGGAAATATCTTTCCTGGCTCTAGCCATCCTGAAGGTTCCAACTGCGCCGTTTACAGAACACAGTCATAGCAGACAAAACAGAAGCAGTTGGTTAGTTAGTAAATGAATTTAAGAAGTTGAAGTGATTTGGTTTTTGGTAGTAGTCGAAAAACTTAGCGGAAGAAAAACATAAGCAAAATATTCATTCTAGAAAAATTATTGTTCCCCCCTCTCTGTGCCAGCATAATCAGCTGTCAAGATAGTGGCCAAATGAAGACTTTTTCAAAAGATATCCCTGTCAGGCAAGAATAATTCCTGCCGAGTGTGGGAGGAATGAAGAGATAAAAAAATGAGACCTGATGTCTTTTCCTGGAAGGCTTGGGTTAAAAATCTCATTTTGCTACCTCAGGGCCCTGAAATAATTGTGGTTTGCCTAAGCTAGAAGTCTCAATTTTCAGGGAAATTGGCCATATTTCTAGGAGGAACTGGGCCCATCTGAACCTAAACCAGTACTTTGGGCATTAGAGCCACCTCATCTCCTGAATGAAGTTAGAGGCTAGATTCTCTTGGAACATCAGCATTTCTTCATATTTTAGGAAAGGTATGAACAGAAAACAGAGGAGCAGAAAGCAAGTTTGAGTTAATTCTCATGTAATCTGCATTATAATTTTATATTTGTGATGCGATTTTCTTACAGAGGTGTAAATCAGCTCTAGAGAAGAATTGATTGGCAGGGCTCGTGCTGTGAGCTGGTTAGAAGGATGAGGTCTCCTTCCCTTCTGTCAGGGGAGTGACTGACGTGTCTATGATTTTCTACTGTATGTGGGGCTGCGAGCCAGGCACTCTCTGGGCTTGCTCGGCATCAGCTTTAAGGTGTGAAAAGAGCCTTCGGTTGTGTTTCCTAAACGTGATGAGATGTGTCTGTGTTTGGAAACAGACTTACAGTCACAGACAAGGCAATGGCCCTTCTGGCTGTCACGTGACCTCTGCTCTCTGTTCCTTTGCCTCTGCATTCTCCTATCAAAATGAAGCACAAGCTTAAACAACCTCTTCCAAATAAATAAATAAATAAACAAACTTTTTTTTTTGGCAAGCATTAGGAGCCCCGTTTCTTCTTAATTCCAATAGCCCCCACGTGAGAGACAGCTGCAAGGAGAGAGGTGCAAGACCTGACGGCATGACGTCACTGTGTACTTACGCTCGCCACATCACATCTTCAATCAGACACGCAGTTGGAACCAGGAACAATCCCAACCAGAAGGATGCAGAGCTCAGGACCATGGTCGCCTGCAAGAAACACAAGTCACAGCCTATTACAGGTTCTCCGTCAAACGGTGGGAGGTGATTTAATCAGTGTGGCGCATCCCACAACATGGAAGCGATGGGGAGGCTGGGGACAGCTGGCCTGGCTCCTTGTCTGGCCTCCACTGGCTCTCACCTCCATCCTTTCAGCTTGACTTGTGGTGCTGTCCCTGCTTTGGAACTTCAAGCTCCCTCCTGCACAGAATGCTGTTCTAATTCCCCACAGAGAGAAACATTAGTGCCCTCCTTCTGGGGAATCAACTGCTTCCTGGGGCTCCTTTTATTCATTGTGCATTGGCCCACTTCCCTTTACTGCTCTTCACGGGCCCAGCATCCCATGGCTGACCAGTGCAAAGGCCATTGGTTCCCTCCAATCGGAAGTGGAAGATGTCCTTGTTACCTGGCTTCAGGGGGTTGGAAACATGGGGTCTGGCATGGGCAAGTATTACAGTTATAGGAGAACTCCTTTGTTAGGTTTTATTGTAGATTTTTTTTTTCTATTTTGATGTCTTATAACTCAGGTCATCTTTCAACTCCTGAGCCTACAGCCTTACTGTCCCCAGGCAGGGATCACAGGTGTACACCACATGCTGGGCTTAGGAAGACAAGGTAAGGAAGGCAGAGTGAGCCAGTGATGGAGGCAACAGAGTCAGCCTGGTTATGTGAGGTGCTGTGTCAATATCCCTCCCTCAAATAACAACAGCACCAGCACACAGCCAACCAACCCCAAACACCACAAACCAAAGGGCAGCTAGAGAGGGACAGAGAGAGGTGACAGCAAGGGGACAGAGGGCACGGAACACAGCTTTTGGTGGACTTTCTTGCTCCCAGTCGTGTAAGCGCAGGACAGTTCGGGTTGGCCGCACACAGGCTGGGAGGCAGATGGCAGCTAACTGTAGTAAGGGAGACGCTCGGGACAGAAGCAGAGGGCAGGAACAGAAGTGGGGACTGGGGGGTCCTGACTCCTCATAGTTTGGTTTGGAGTAAACAAAGGTCAGGAGCACGGAACCGGCTGATGACTGGCAAGACAGTTTCACAGGGCAGCTGTGGGGCTAAGGGAGCGGAGCTAAAGTATGGCTGGGTCCTGCTGCTCCCTGGGTTTCTTTCCATTTCACTGACTGACGCGTTTTGCTAGAACTTAGTGCACAGTGGGGCTAGGGTCACAGAGGTGAGGGTTGCAGAGGTGAGGGTCCCAGAGGTGAGGGTTGCAGAAGTGAGGGTTCGGAGGTGAGGGTCACATAGGTGAAGGTCACAGAAGTGAGGGTCACAGAAGTGAGGTTCGCAGAGGTGAGGGGTGCAGGAGTGAGGGCACATGGGTGAGGGTCACAAGGGTGAGGGTCACAGAGGTGAGGGCTGCAGAGGTGAGGGTCACAGGGGTGAGGTTCATAGAGGTGAGGCTCACAGGGGTGAGGGTCACAGGGGTGAGGTTTATAGGGGTGAGGTTCATAGAGGTGAGGCTCACAGGGGTGAGGGTCACACGGGTGAGGTTTATAGAGGTGAGGCTCACAGGGGTGAGGGCCGCAGGGGTGAGGGCCACAGGAGTGAGGGCACAGGGGTGAGGGTCACAAGGGTGAGGGTCACAGAGGTGAGGGTTGCAGAGGTGAGGTGTGCAGGAGTGAGGAGGGCATATGGGTGAGGGTCACAAGGGTGAGGGTCACAGAGGTGAGGGTCACAGAATTGAGGGTCACAGAAGTGAGGTTCGCAGAGGTGAGGGGTGCAGGAGTGAGGGCACACGGGTGAGGGTCACAAGGGTGAGGGTCACAGAGGTGAGGGTCACAGAATTGAGGGTCACAGAAGTGAGGTTCGCAGAGGTGAGAGGTGCAGGGGGAAAAGAGCAGGGGGACTGAGACTGTCATCTCACTGCTTCACTGGGACTGCAGAAGTGGAGAATCAGGGGATCCCAGAGCAACTCCTGTCCAGTGGATGCACCCTGGTCCCAGCCTGGCATCAGAGCATCAGCTCAGGCTACCTTGTTGCTTTTTCTACTTGCAGCGCCTGTGTGAGAGCATCCCCTAGTTAGAGCACCTACGCAGCCTGTCTGGACAAGCCCACATCTGATCACAGCTCCTTGCCTCTGAGCTCCATCATACATATGGCTCTGCTTGTGGTTCTTGGGATTCATGACAATTCTGCTGACCCACAGTAAAGTTTGAGGCAGGGGAAACAAAAGCACAGCTTGGTCCCTGACTTTTCCCAAAGTTGAGAGTATCCATTATTGTGAAAGAGACATTTAAGAGTATGCAAATATGTGAGTGCATTTTCCTATCAATTACCCCTCTGGGAATTCATCCCATGAAAAGGAAGTAAGAAGAGGCAAGGCAAGAATATTCTTGAACGTGCTCTACTAGCATAGAAACAAGAAGGGATACAAAGGCTTCCAGAATGGATTACAGTCCGCAGTGAAAGAAACATTACACTTACTGTATGGACATAGAGATGTCACATCACATTGCTAAATTAACCAGATGCTTTCGAAGACCCTCCAAGGGATTCTGTCATAGGGTCTGTGGAGATGGCAGGGCCACTGATCCAAGTCTGAAGCTAAGCCTGAAGTGGTCTTTCCAGACACACCGAGGAAATCCAGGGAACATCACCCCAAACACTACATCCGGGAACTCTGAGGAATTTTAATCCTACACATAAGGGTCAGCAAGTATTGATGAGACTTTTCTCTGCTTTTCCTGTTTCCACCTGGAAAAGAGGTCCAGCAACTTAGGATCCCAGTGGCCTTTAGTCTTCTCACTGGAATGCCATCAGTGAAGAGGATTAAATTTCCCTCACAGAGGAAGACACCCAAATCAAATAAGACACTGAGGTCCAACAGGACACCAGAGAACTTTGGCCCTTCAGGTCCATTCCCACCCCTGAAGATTTTTCTCTTTCTCTACAACTCCGTGTGACCCCTTCCCTCTCCCCTGTGGAGCGTCTAGATCTCAGAGATATCTGGGAGCTCTCTTTCTTGAGAGAGAGAGGGAAAATACAAACACACATTTCCCCAGATACTATACCATTGCCAGTTGATTTCAGTAGATTTAAGCATCACTGGTTGAAGGGGAAAGAGAAAGGGTATTCTCCCAATGATAGACCTACACGCGTCTGCATCTTGCTTAGTAGGCAGTGGACGTATGTTAGTCTCTATCAACACACATCATCGTGTTTTCATTGTGTCATGTCATACCCCCACATTTAATAAGGTGGAGTGGTGTGGCAGAGTACATCTTTAATCCCAGCACTCAGGAGCAGAGGTTACTGATCTCTGTGAGTTTGAGGCCAGCCAGGTCTACAGTGAGTTCTGGACTAGGAAGGGCTACATAGGAAGACCCTGCCTCAAAAATAAAACCAACCAATCAACCAACCAACCAAAAAAGAACTTTTCAGAATGCAAAGTCCATGGAGTGGCTCATACCCTGGAGGTCTGGACAGGATCTATCTCGTCATACATGCAGCTGCTTATGTGATTGGGAAAAACACATAAGTGACACACCAAACATGTGTCTGGGTGGCGACCATCATGAGCTGTGACCTCACATCTCTTTGTTTATCTCTACTTCCTGTTTTTCTATAGAAAACAAGTGTTAGTAACAGCAAGGTCAACTTCTACTCTCCACCCAGGCAACCTAGGCAGGGGCTGGACCAGCTCCGTGACTAACGTGACTAACGTTGTCTAGAGAGTCCAAGGATGCACTGTGACTGTGAACGGCCAGGCTGGTGCTCGGTTCATGGAAGAATAGGATCAGGCTCTCCTGCAGGGGAGCTGGACAGAAACATCTGCTGGGTTCACTTATTAAAGAATCCAGTCATCCCACAACCATGATGCAGTGTTTCAAACTGAGTTCAAGACTCAAAGAGAGCCATAGGTACGCTATCGTTCCACGGTTGGTCTTTAAAGCTAGGGGCTACAACTATGAAGCACACAGAACTGACATTTAAGGCGTGTCTCAGAAACGTGGGAAAGATGTGGTGAGTGTGGAGAAGGCTACAGTTTCCCTGCAAGGAACAGGGACCAAGGCTGTTGGGTGCCATTGTGTAGAAAGACGTCTCTTAAAGTGCAGTACTTAATCCTCTTAAGACAATTTTAGAAGAATAAAAATATTGAGGTATCTTCACACACCTGTCTCTAGAGAGGAATCCCCAGCTGTGGTGTCCTGACCTTGAATCAGCTTCCTGTCCTAACTTCAGGGAGACCAGCTCCTCCGCACTCCCTGAGTGAGTGTCCACAGAGGAAGGAAGCCCCAGAGTCCCAGGCAAACACAGGTCTCACTCATTACAGGGCCTTAGCATCTGCTTCTGCCAGAAACTCCAGGTACTAGCTTCACATTTTAAATAAAAGAATTTCTGTAGAATGCAGGAAATAATAAAAGCAGAAACACTGAAGGGGATGAGAGCTCCACCCTGCCCAGAAATACAAGGATAGAATAGAATGTGAGCCTGCACTAGGCTTTGCTTGGGGCCCATGTAACCTTCTCCACCATCACCTACCCTATGCTTGGAGACGGGTTTTCAAGTCAAAGGCTAAAGAGCTTCAGTCTGGCTTTGGAGGTATGTCTCTCCAAAGCTGTGCTGTCTATGAACATGCAGGCGAAGGGTTAGGACGTTCTTTGCCCTTTCTACTGGGAGCTGATTTTGTTGTTGTTTGCTTATTTGTTTTGTTTTTTGAAACAGGGTGTTACTCTCTAGCCCAGGCTGGGCTTGAATCCTGGGCTCAGTCTCCTGCCTCTATCTTCTGAGTGCTGGAATTGGAGGAGTCAGCTTTAGGGTGAGCTCTTCTCTGAGGGGTGGTGAAAGCTTGGTCTGCCCGGGTTGTTGGGCAGCAGCCTACACAGATGGGAGCTGTGTGGCCCTCAGAAGGCCTGACCAATGGGCAAGTGCACTGAGCACACATAGCTGGGAATAGGGTGCTCTGGTGTCTATCCAATTTCTGTCCCACCAAACAATGACTGCCCTGATTTAAGGCATTGGAGCAGTCTGGCTGATTCTAGAATGTCATCTAAATGACACAACAGAGTACGGGTTTGTTTGATCTGGCTTTCTTCACTCAACATAAGGCCGTTGAGACTGAGCCACGTTGCATGGTGGATCTGTGACACACCCCCATTCTCTCTCAGGCAGGCATTGTGCGAGTCCATGGCATCTTGTTTATTCTCTCTCCTGCTGATGGACATCTGGGTTGTTTCCACCTCGGGCCTGTTGCTGAGAATAAGGCTGCTGTGTAGGTCTCTGCACAGTCTTGTTTTATGGACACGTTTCCATTCCTTTCAGGTAAACACCTAGGAGTGGGAATGCTCTGTCACCAGGAAGTCCATGATTCACCTCACAGGAAGTCTAGAAAGCCACCGATGGCCACACAAACACAACAGTGTGAGCCCTCCGGGTGCTCCTTATCCTGGCAGTGGCTAGCTTTTTGTCACCCCAGTGGCTCCCTGGAGCAATGGCATCCCTCACAGAGTGGGACTACTCTCACTAAGGGTCACACCATGTCTGGGGATAAAGACGAGGAAGCCCCTGGGGAGAGGGAAGCTGGTCTTTTCTGAGCCGGTGTGGTGGTTCATGCCTACTGTCAATCCCAGTACTTAGGAGGCTGAGGCAGGAGGCCTGCTTTGAGTTCTAGGTCACCCAGAGCTACATATGGAGTTCCAGGCTGGGTTGGAACACCTAAGACTGTGTCTCAGAAAATCATAAAGAAGCAAGTAAGCAACACATAAACAAGCAAATGCTTTTTGAAGAAAAAAACAAAACAAAACAAAACAAAAAACCCTGAAGCAAACAAGGCCCTCTTCCTCTCTAACACACAACACAAGGTGCTTTTGTTTTGAACAACAACAGCTAAACTCTAGGACAGTCACCAGGCTGGTGAGAGGACACTGCCCAAATAGGGTAGGAACAGTAATTCTCTTACTAGATAGAATCTAAAATTCTGCAAATTTATAACTATTTTTTCTTTTCAAATGCTCATATGGTTTTTCCATTCCTCTCTTGGGGATCTTGTTTTAGAGAAAGGATGGTTGATTTCACTACATTCCTGGGTTATTTGTATTTGTTTGGTTTCCAGTAACTACTTCCACAGTCCTTTATATCCTGGGGACCCCTGGGATACCCAAACCCATAGGGGCTCAAGCTGGTCAAGCATGTGCTTGTAGACTTCCATCCTCTCTAGGTGACTGTCACACCAAACACAAAGCCGGCACTATGGGAATGGATGTCAGGCTGTGTTATTTCAGCGATATTGAAGAGAGAACAAACCTGTGCAGATTCAGCCCAGATTTTCCCCAACCATGGTAGGCTGGATCCCCTGGTATGGAATCAGCATACAAAGGTACTGAGGGCTGAACTGATCTGGATGTCAAGAGATGCAACAATTCTCACGCTGCAGGGCATAGGGTGTGGCATGGAGAATTAAGGCAAGGAAACAGCTGCTGCCGACAGGATGCTTATGGCTCTCATTCCCAGGGGGAACAGGGCAAGGTTAACACTGTGTTGGGTAGTTTAAAACATGGGGTCCCTGCTTCTACCCTCAGGAGTGACACATCAAAGCA
>LOEQ01003235.1:62849-73394 GCA_001685075.1 Bramus lutescens | reverse complement strand
AAAGAAAGAAAGAAAGAAAGAAAGAAAGAAAGAAAGAAAGAAAGAAAAGCCAGCTCCATGCCAGTAACTGGCTGGGGCCTGGTGTTTGGCACTGAAGTCAGAGTTAGCAGTTTGTATGCTTTGAAGTGCGAGGGCTTTTGCCTTCTTTTATTGGCAATGAAATGAACTTTAAAGGGAAAAAAAGTTGATGAGGAGTATTTTTCCATGGCAAGTCACGTAATGTCTCTGGTACAATTCCCTATTTAGAAAGCCGAGCTGCCCTGAGGCACTCGGGACTACCTGGGATAGCTCACACAACTCCTGCCAGGGAGAACTTGGTCAAGTGTGGCTATGTTCAGTGGACCACCTCTCTTATAGGAGCTACAATGTTACAGTGGAATATTTCAGAGCAATGATTTCCAAACCGGGCCTCCACACCCAGCTCTCTCTCTCCTCCCTCCCCGTCTCTGTGTATGCATAATTACACGCACACATTACATTGAGGGACTGTCATTTTAACAGACAACCTGGGTGAGTCCAATGCAAGCCCTTACTGAGAAAAACTCACTTAGGATCTTTAAGATTCGTTGGCTAAAAGAATTGGGGTTTTACATTGCACAGAATATTTCTGTACAGAAAGATTAAGAACTCACTTGTCCTTCCAGGAAAGGAGAATGCGTGCTCTTGACTTCCTATAGGCTATTTCCACAACTGGAGAGATGGCTCAGTCATTCTAGGCTAGGCTCACAGCCACGGGCTATTTATCCAGAGTGACTAGGCTGGATAACCTTCTTCTGACTCTGCTGAGTAGGATGTCACTGCAGGTCAAGAGATGTGATGAGGGGGCGGTGGCATCTGACTGGGGCAGGGTCTCCATCTCCTGACTTGGGAACAAAGGTGAAATGTGGTGCCTCCCTTCACACAGCCCTGAAGTCAGAAGCCCTGGGAACTGTCTAGAGAAAATTCCAGGACATTACTGTCCTGGCTTTTGATCCAGTTTCCCTGGAAGCCCCACACCAGCAGGGACCCTTGGGAATGGAGGTAAACTAAGAAACTTAGCTGTGTTCTACTTCAGTGTATTTATGCCGTGCTAGAGAAATTTCTAGTGCATGGCTATGCTATCCTGGGAAAACCATCCTCATCAATTCTCCATATCCCAGGACCATGCCATTCACCATGATAGACAGACGCAAGCCAAATTCTGTAGATCTAAGTGTGCTCCTAGAAAAATGAAGAGATGTGGTGTCTTTTAAAGGAATGCTGTGTTTTTACAAGAGTCCATGGGTAGCTTGTTTGATTTCACAAATGTTCACCGAGACTTCCTGGGTGGCAGCTGGTCTTTTCCTCACCACACCATAAGGTGCCGTGGGGAAAGTGAAACTCTGACAGTAGGAAAGACGCCTTTCATTCTACAGCCCTTCTTTCCCTTTGCCCGCAAGGGCCTTCAACCCTGTGAGAAAAACTCCAAACAGGACGGACTAGACAAAGAAATGTTTAATCTTATTGGTGGGGGAAATCTCAGGAGAAACAATGCATCTTTTCAATGGCTGAAGCTTTTATGAATAGACAGAATGCTTGCTGCTATTGCTGCCCCTGGCTCTGGGGAGGGACACCATTTACCATTAGATCCTAGTTCAGTCCTGGAGCCTCCAAGAATTAGGTTCATCGGCTAAAACCCCACTGTGGAGTCAACTACAAAGCCCAGTTTATGAAAATCACTAGACGCATTCTTAAAATAATAACTTCCAAAAAGCATCCTTTTTCTAGAATGATCCTTATCTTGGGAGTGGATGTGGCTTGGGCATGCTTGCAACAGCGCCCCTTCCGACTCTTCCTTCTCTGACCACACCTAAACTCAACTGCTGTCTCCTTTGATGACATAGTTCCTCTGGTGACTGGAGCGAGCCCTTCTGAGGCTTCATGTGGGATGTCAGACTAGTTCCGGGCATGCTCTAGACATTTGTCTGTCCAGCACCATCGCACGGTATTCAATAGGTCCTTGCTACTACTCAGAGAATCAACAGACTGCCGAATCAGGCAGCAGGTGAGATGCTGCCGTGGGCTATGGCTTGAAAGCCGCACACATGGTACTTTCATGCCCTTCCCTTTTGGATTTCATCCCAGAGGAAGACCAGAGATGCTAAATAGGTCTTTGATGAAAGCTCTATTGGTCCTTTCAGTTGATGCTGAGCAGAAGCCTCAGTCTTACCCAGCTGTGTTGTTCCAAAACGACCCATTTGCTTCCTGTCGAAACTGCTCCACAGGCAGGAAGAACATGCCACAGTTTAAGTAAAATATAAAGTGTTCATACCAAAGTGCTGTGCAATTTAACCAAATTGGAGCACTTCTTGGCTCCTTCTTGATGAGACCAGCTTATTATCTGCAAGGAGAGCCATGTGTCACTTAAGGAAGGGGACTTCTGGGAGATGAATTCTAAGGTGACCTCCTCATTTCCCTTCGAGAGTACCTATATATACCAAGATGACTAAGATATGATGTCACCAGGACATATGATACCATGGGACTGTCTATAAATGTATGGTGTCTTTTGTTGACTGAACTATTGTTAGCCAGCATAAGACACACATGACCTTTGCCCCAGCCCTGGGGAGCTGAGAGCACCCTAGTGGCTCCATCATGAACTCAGCCCCTCTGTAATCTGAAAGTCAGACACTTTATGAGACTGCAACTTGGCAAGCGGCCTGATTCACCACTTTAGAACTGGAGTTACTGAAGCCAACATCCACAGAGCAGGGCTTGCTAGAGCAGTCAAGGAAAGGAAGCCTTTGCCAAGGAAGGGTTTTGTTTGCCAGTTGGGCACCCACTGACACCATCCTGCCAGCAGTGGCTCTCTGCTATTTTAGACATTTGCATACTGTTTGATTCCTTTTCCTACAGACACCAGTGAGGGGCATGCAAGACCCCTCCTGCAGGACAGGGCCGGCATTCATGGAGGTTCCGCACACTTAGGGGTATTGGCTGACTTATTTATCAGGTAAAAGACAAGTGATAATAGCTCCACGCTATCTCATGAACAAAAGCTCTTAGACATGTCTCTAGACCCAGGGGTTTGTAGTCATTTCTATAGAGCAATGCAGAGCTGGTTGTCAGGATTGCCATGCCTTGATGCTCAGGTAATCTCTTCCTAGCCCTGCTTCTGTTTCCGGTGTTGTAAACACCCAACTGCACACTCAGGAGGCGAAATTAACATGAACATCCATTCTAAGAGCATATACCCTATAAGAGACGTCTAGTGTTAGTGACAATGACAGTCTCACAGATAATTGAGACCTAGGTTTGTACATGTTGGTTTGCATTCAGAGAAATGCCAAGGCAGAGCCAGACAGCAGGTTTCTGGCTGTTTGGGAAGGAAACCCAGAGCTTAGAAAATGGGCCTAAAGTGGTCAGTCAACAGTGCTTTACTTTACAAAGAGGGATGAGCCTAGCTAGTGAGGCTCCTAGCAGCCCCTAAAGCCTAGGGCTTGGAGCATTCTCTCTTGGGGATCTAAGAGGATCCTGACTACTATGTGTACTCCAGCATTTATGGGATAGGCTCATACAGTCTCACTTGGGAACTGAGAAGGCTAGTACTATAGGCCATACCAAATCCTTTCTCTCCACACCGGTTGTGATAGAGTTCAGTGACCTAACTGGCCATTGTTAGTGGCTCAATGTTAGACAATTGGGCATAGGGAATGGAAAGTAAAATCAGAAACAATTCAAACAAATGTAAGATCTCTAATCTCAGCCTCTCTGGCTGCCTTGAAGAGATAAACAGAAAGGGAGATTCTGGCACATCAAGTATCTGGTTACTAGAGTTCTGAGGTTGATATTTTACAAGTGACCAGTTAGCAATTAAGCAATCATATACTTAGCACTGAACCTGTAATCAACACAAGCTTCGATCATGATGGCCTCAAAACCACTCCCATTCTGTATACAATTACAAACAGTGTTGCACACAACCAGCAACATAACCAAGGAAATGTGGGCACGCCGTGTAAGTCAGAGGACTTAGGGTGACATTTTTTCATGGTATTTAAATGTCTCATAGCACTTCTGTGGACAAGACCACTTCTTCTAGTTGCGATTGAATTGGTTCATCTACTGTTAAGTTCTGACACAAGCAGATGGCAATAGGCTGTCCTGAAGTTCACTGTCACAAGACACAGAGAGCTAGTCACTCACATGTGCACAAACACAGTGGAGAGACGCACATGATATTATGGTACTGACCTGTCCTTTCATGTCAGGAGCGATGGGGATGGTCGGCCAGATGGTTGAGTAGACACCAAAAAACACCAGCCAGATCAGCATGCTTCCCCACACGGCCAGGTGACTGAACTGTGGAAGAAACGCATGCTTAGACAGGGCTTTCTGCTGGCCTGGGGTGGGGGTCCACTCCAGCCCATAAGTTGTCCAACCCGCATCCCACATCCAAGCCCCTTTCTTGATGGGAAGAAACTGAGGATGTACTAGTTACTGGAGAACTATGCCTTTCTCAATAAGTTCCTTGTCTTAGGATTTGTAATGATGACTTCTAATTAATGGCAGCTTACACTATTCTGAAGAGGAAGATGCTGTGAACCTCACCTTCTTCTAAAACCCATGCCCCAGTCATGACCCACCCATTCCCGGGGTTATCTCAAGGGTCTGCTTTTTGAAACAAGGGTGCAGCCATCTAGTGAGAGAGAGGTGAGTTGGACAAATGGACAGAATATTCTTATCACCTAAAGACAGCATCTGTCCTAGTTATTGCAGAGATTATTTAAAAACAACTCAGAATGGCTAATCCCTATTCTAAAAAGTTGAAAGAGCATATTTGATAGAGTTTTAAAAATCTACGTACAATTGTTCACATTCACAGGTACACTGTGACACTCCAAAGCATGTTTATAGTGAGCAATGACCAGACCAGGGTAACTGGCATATCCACAAAACATTATTTCTGGATGTGGAAACATCCGAAATTCTTTCTTCCAGTTGTTCTGAAAGTGGGTACTCAGTACAGGTAACCCCACATCCTGCAGAGCACTAAAGCGAGTCCTCCCACCCTGCTCCACTCTGCGCCCACTAGATCTCCCTGTGTGTCCCCTCCTCCTTCTCTTCCTTGGCTCTAGAAACTAAAACTCTATTCTTCACTTTGATGAGGTAAACCTTGGGAAGCTTATGCCTCTTTAAGTTGTTGGTCTCTCTCCTTTGTGCTCTTAATATAATCCCTGACTTCTCTCTTTACAGCCTACCCTCTAATCCCTCGCAAGCTCTGCCTTTTAGGTTCTATTTTTGAACAAGCACTTCCGTATTGCAACACTAACTGCCTCTTCCTGCGATATTCCTGGCTAGGTCGCTCTTCCCACCTCCCACCTGCCATCATTCTTTAAGAGAGGCCCTGGCTCCCTGGTGACCCTTCCGTCCTGCCCCATTTGCTTATCACCAGAGCGAGAGGTAAGTGAGCTACAATTACACCTTGGTAGACAGGCACTGTGAAGTGTGGTTGTTACCCCATCTTGGAAATAATAAGAAATGGGATGCTGATAGAATGAACTTGGATAGCTACGCAAATAGTATTCTTTACCCATGAGCAATTGTGCAGAAGTGTGCTTTAAGGACTCAGAACATGAGATTCAAGGAGAAAAAAAGATGACAAAACTGTCCGTGCCACAATGCACCCGCTTATCGGAGAATGCACAAGAAGGTCAGGGTGTAAGAGACAGCACAGGGCTGCCATAGTAAAGTTTTGTGCAAATACTACATTTTCTGATTTCTCCTTCTGTATGTTTTCTCTCTCTCCTCCCTCACTCTCTTTACTCCTTTCCCTCTTCCTCTCTCGCACCCCCCTCAGTAATAATGAGAGTTTTCATTTCAGGCAGATAATAGTAAGCTTGCTAGGCACCGAGCAAATAGAGCACCAGGAGTAGTTGAATTCCAAATTCCAAACTGCCTTCATAAAGATCGAAAACAATTTTACTTGCAAAATTCGAAACAAGACAACTGTATAGTATTTATTGTTTCCCCAAGGATTAAATGAAAGTGATTGCATACAACTATCACCACGGAGAAAGAAATGATTCCAAAGACAACTCACTTTAGTCCAAGCTGTTGTCTCCAAACCAGCTTTCAGACAAACTGTAACCACAACGTACTGTGAAAAAAAAGAGAGGAGTTTGGTGTGACGCAAGTATTTCTCTAGCGGAAGTCTGAACTTCAGGGAATCTGTTAGCCCATAAAGACATAGAGTATCTCACTTTAATGTGGAGAGCCTTGCATAACTGGGGAGGTATAACCCACATGGGTGCCCTTTAGGGATGGCTCAACAGTGCTAAACTTACCGTGTAAACAATATTTCCAACAAACAAATAGTCTGTGGCATGACCGCTGGCCAGCGGAGTATCTGGAAAACAAAAAAGTGCTGTCAGTGTTGAGAGGCTACAGTACAATCTGTTGGTTCCCCCCCCAGAACATAGAAAATGGAGCAGTAGGAGTATCTCTCAAAGTCTGAGATCATTTCAAAACAGACTCCTTCGTGACTCTAAAGGTACTTTCTCGTTATAATGGTATTGTTTTTATCATCTCATGTCTTCCTCAAATGAATAATACAAAGTGGTAAATCTTCAAACAAAACTAATGGTTGATTTGAACTGAATATATAGTTTCCTAAAATCAAGTTATGGTGTGGGAGGTCCTTCTGTCTCTGTGTTGCTTTTGTTGGATAATGAATAAAGAAACTGGCTTGGCCTGATGGGGTAGAACAGAGCTAGGTGGGGAAAACTAAACTGAATGCTGTGAGAAAGGAGGTGGAGTCAGTGAGAAGCCATAGAGCCCCACCAGAGACAGACACCTGAACTTTACTTGGTATGCCACAGCCTCATGGTCATACACAGATTAATGGAGATGGGTTAAAATAAGAAGTAAAAGTTAGCCAATAAGAATCTAGAGGTAATGGGCCAAGCAGTGATTTAATTAATACAGTTTCTGTGTGATTATTTTGGGAGTCAGGGCAGCCAGGAAACAAACGAGCGTCCCCCTACAACAAAGTTATCTTTTGATCTGACTTGAAAACAAGCAGAACAAGGACTGGTCTAAGAGCGCACCAAGTGCCTCCGCCAGAGGACATTCTCAGACCTTTCTGTTTTAAGTTTTCCTAAAACGGGGCCTTACAGCATCAAAGCTAGTGCAAAGTGACTGACTCTATTTGGGGAGATATTCACTGTTCTTGTTCTCTCTCATAACCACATGAGGTTCTGGGAGTCAAAGCGATCCAGTGAGAGGTGTTTCAAGCATAGCTAGGACTTTAAAGCTTCATTTTCACACTTCTTTCTTCCCAGGAATCCCTAGCAAGGTCCCTAGTAGCTACAAAAGCAGAGAGACCCTGCTTGGTGATATTCACTCTGTGGAAACCTGACTCTGATCCCGAGCATGCTAAACTAGTTTCAAGTCAAGAATGGCTTCCCATCTCCTTCCCTCCTTGGCACTCAGGTTCAGATTGGGAGGAGGGGGCGGGGAATGATGACTACAACACACAAGCCAGGTCTCAGGGACTTCTGTGTTCACATTGCCAGCATAACTGCTGCTATCTGCACATATTTGGGCTGACCTACTCATCTAATCTGTTGAAGATTCTGTTTATTTTCCTAAAAAGGTGTGCTAATCGGATTGAGTTCCAGGTGAGTTCTGGTTGTGAGATGGTCCCTGGGTCCAGCTCTAGGGCACAGCTTTGTTCCTGGCCCTGAGAAGTCAGTCTGTGGCCAGAGGAAGCTTAAGCCCAGAGTGGCAGGCACCAGGGCTGCATTAACCACAGTCCTGAACTTCCACAACTGTTGCTGGGGGTTGTTAAGAGTTACACTAGGAGTACAGAAAGAGATTCCACCACGGCCATAAACAGAAAGCTCTGGGGACCGAGGGGAGAGGTGATAAAGAAAGGGGAGAAGGTGAGGGAGAACCCCATTTAAAGCAAGCATAGAGACAGTTGGAAAAGGGAGCTGCTAAATTAATTTCAGTAAAAGAACACACTGACCTGTGGGCTGAGTATCCCTCATCTGAAAACCTAGAATCTTAAGTGCTTTGAAACCTTTTAGGTGTTGGGTTATGGACAGTCAATGAGTGAAGTCTATGTTAATCATTCCACAGTTCAAAATCTTTGAGCAAGGAAATGCTTCCGGTCCCAAGTTGGGGATACTCATCCTGTCTTTGCAGACAGCCGTTCTAAACTGAGAGTGTCTATTTCTAGAAACTGGGTCTGAGGTTATCGTAACAGTGGGTACAGCACTTCAAAGACATGCTCCACTGAGGGTCACATGGCATTAGACAGGGGAGGCTTATTTAACAAAGATCATAGCCATGAAAGGAGTAAGTTCAGTGTTTAATGTACTCAAATCTACCCTGTGCAAAGCATTGTGGGAACTGGGAAGAGGAGGCTCCTGCCTTCAAGGAGTTTGAATGACAGAGGGGGAACAGAGCATACACAAATGAACAAATTGATACACAATCAGCTATGAAGAAATTTAAGATATACTATTTGAACGCGGAGTGGCCAGAGATGGTTATTTTAGTTAGAGAGGTAACACATGAACAGATCAGAATGACAGAGAGGAGTTAATTCAATGATCATTAAAACACAGGCTCTTGGAAAGAAAAGGAATGGCTAAGAATCTTAATGGAAACAGTGCTTGACGAGCTCAAAGTCTATGACGAAGACCAGTGTATTTGGAGATTCGGGGAGAGAGGAAACAGCCAGAGGCCAACAGAGGCGGGCTGTACCAAAGCACCTGCACTTCTATGGTAATCATGACTGATGATGACTGGGGGATGCTGAGCCTTCAGTGAAATGGTTTCAAATATTCTCAGAGGAACAGTGCAACTCACGGGTGAACAGAATAGGGATGATGACAAGTACAGTGCCAGTTTGGCAAGGGATGGCGGCCAGCTGTGCAGGTGACAAAGGGCGATACTGGTAACAGCAGAGTGGCACATCTGTTANTCCACTTGCTTACCTTTAAATTAAGTGAAAAAAGTCGGTTCAAAAAGAAACCACAGGGACTTGGGAGGAGGAGGAAGGGAGAATGAGATGTTGCTCAACGGACACAGAGCTAAAAGACTGAGGTGACGAAACAGTTTTGCAAAAGTTAGATCAGCAAGCTCAGTGTAACGAGGGTCTCTATTTCCACATGGAGAAGGGTTCAAATTTCAGAGTTGATGATATGTCCATGCATATCATCAAAATATAAAATTAACAGAACATGATCAAACATGATCACAGGGCCCAAATCATCTAACCTTTAGAATAAATGAAAGAAGCACATCTTTCTAGCCCCAGATTTAAGAATGATCTCAAGAAAAGGCACCACAAGCATAGTGATCAAACCAGGGCCAATTAGACAGAAGCAAAACTAGAGACTTTTGTGTTTCAAATAACACCATCAAGAAAATGAGAAAAAGAACAAAAGAATGGAGGAAACACTTATACATAATATGTCTGATGAGAAGCTTGTGTCTAGGACATGGAAAGAACCCAACAGCATGAAACTTCTCAATATGAGCACGAGCAAAGGACCTGAATAGATAGATTTAGCAGAGAAGATACACAAACGGCTGAAAGGGATTCAGAGAAACTCAACATGATTGGGAGTAAAGGAAACAATCTCAAAGCCATTTGAAGAATCACTTCATACCCATTAGGACGGCTATACCAAAAATGACAATCAAAGGGTCATAGACGGGCGATGGTGGCACACACCTTTAATCCCAGCACTTGAGAAGCAGAGGCAGGCTCTGTGAGTTGGAGGCCAGCCTGGTCTACAGAGGGAATTCCAGGATAGCCAGGACTGTTACACAGAGAAACCCTGTCTCACAAAACCAAAAAAAGGGAGTCAACAAGGGTGCAGAGACCTGTAATTGTTCACACATGGCCAGAAGCTGAGTAAGCTGTTGCAGACATTTTGGGGGAACTACTGGCACTTCCTAAAAAAGATTGTGCACATTTATTGCATGGCCCAGTAATTCCCAAGAAAAATGAAAATGCGAACAGAACATAAAAGCTTATACATGACTGTTCATAGCAGTCACAACTACCCATGAAGCCTAAAACAATGGGCATCATTATTCCTCAGCCACAGTAGCCTATTCATAATGCAGATGTCCATCAACCAGTGAATGAACAAATAACTGTCCATCACTCAGTGAGGGGCGCATCAATACAATAGAGCATTATTGAGAAATAACAAGGAACGAAGTACGTTACATGCCACGATACTGATGAACCTTGAAAAGGGAAAGAAACTAGGATCAAAAAGCCATATGTTGCATACTTCTGTTTATATAAAATGTCCAGAGTGGACAGATCTGCACAGACATGCTGCAGCTGCCAGGAGCTGAGGGTTTGAGGGCCGGGTGACAGCTTTTGTGGGTGATGAAACATTTGGAAGTTAATGATGATGACGTGGTTTGGTTGTGTAATTGAACTATACCTTGAATTGGGTGAGCTGTACAGTGCACATATAGAGATACAATTCTGTAATGATGGAGCTGCTACAGAGACTTGGTTCCTTGGTCACACTGGACACATTTCAG
>LOEQ01003235.1:48546-58652 GCA_001685075.1 Bramus lutescens | reverse complement strand
GATGCAGTCCAGCAGTAGAGAAGAGAGGGCCGGGGATGCAGTCCAGCAGTAGAGGGCCGGGGATGCAGTCCAGCAGTAGAGAAGAGAGGGCCGGGTATGCAGTCCAGTAGTAGAGAAAGGAGGGCCGGGGATGCAGTCCAGCAGTAGAGAAGAGAGGGCCGGGGATGCAGTCCAGCAGTAGAGAAAAGAGGGCCAGGGATGCAGTCCAGCAGTAGAGAAGAGAGGGCCGGTGATGCAGTCCAGCAGTAGAGAAGAGAGGGCTGGGGGATGCAGTCCAGCAGTAGAGACGAGAGGGCCGGGGATGCAGTCCAGCAGTAGAGGGCCAGTGATGCAGTCCAGCAGTAGAGAGCTTGCCTAATATGAGCAAGGCCCTAGGTTCACCCACTACCACCCCAAATAAAAAGAACATATTCTCTTCACTTGATAGACTAGGATCATCAAGACTTTTATGTTGTTTAAGACATCCTTAAAATGGAAATCATGGGCCGGAGGCATACACAGGAAAATTCCATGGAGGATCCCATTAGAACTTGCAGGAGAAGAGGGCAAAACATGGGCCAGAACCTTCCAGGGTTCTCAGAGAAAGACATGGTTAAGGTGCCCTGAGCACGTTTAGGATTGGGAAGCCTGAATAATGTCAGCAGATCTGGATCATAGGGTGTTCCCTGGTGCTTGGAGCACATCCCTGATTGACCAGTGCACACCCCTGACCAGAGCACTCCCAAGTGGAATGCATCCGGCCCGAAGATATTCCCTTGAGCTTTTTGCCAAACTACAGAAACAGAAACGTGGAATGCTGATTTACACCGTTTATTCCCTTAGGTGTTTGCCTCCGTCTGGTCTATTGCTACATTCTCAGAGTGTCCTTATGGTCTGGAATGTTAGGTTTCCGGGGAACACATTCCATCTGACCTGGGCCCCCCTCTTCAAGCCTTCCCTGGCTGTGAGTTCTAGAGCAGAAAGGGTCATGTGTTCTGTGCATCTTTAGCACTTGGGAGTCCCCTGGTCTAGAGAATGTGCCCATTCCTCTGCTCTGTCTCATGAAGAGGTGTGGTTGAGTTTAAGAGCTCACAGAATGCTGGCAGACTTGCCTAAATCCAGCTCAGTATGGAACAAGTAAGTCACGAGTGTTTACAAGATGCACATCAGAGCTCACAGCAGCAGTGACAGTCATCCTATTATGGGCTAGCACAATCAGCAGAGTCACTTCTCAGCACCTGGCACAGACCTGCTCTCACAGCAGTGACACATTTGGTGCATAACTGCCTTCTCCAATGCTGAAAAGCCCGTTTCTTAATCGGTATCAATAATGAAGTACCGCCATACTACATTCTCTTCTTAAAAGTGACTGATTATTTCCACTGTGGACTCCAGGGAACTGAGGTCAGCACTGGAGTAGCTCTCTATAGACGTGATCAAACACTACAGTCCACAGCAATTGTGGGAGAAAAGGGCTTATTGGTGCACAGGCTCTCATCGCAGTTCATCATGAGGGGAAGTCAGGGCAGGAACTCAAGGCTTGAACCTGGGGTTCGGAACTGACGCAGTGACCATGAGGGAATGCTGTTGTTTCTCAGGCTCATGCTCAGCTCCCTTTCTTATACCTCAGGACCACCCGCAAAGGGATGGCACTGCCCACAGTGGGCTGAGGGACCTCCCATATCAATAATTAATTAAGAAACACCCCCACCCCTNGCCACAGACCTCCCTATAGGCTACTCCGACAGAGGCATTTTCTCAACTGAGGTTCTTTCTTCCCTGATGACCCTAGCTTGTGTCAAGTTGATAAACAAACAAAACAAAACAAACAAAACAAAACAAAACTAACCAGCACCAATATTTTAATGGAAGTTTTCTCTTCTGAGAAGCGCATTCCTTCTTTTCTTTTCTTCCTTTATAAATTTCATCAAGGAAAATCAGAAAAACATTTTTTCAAATCAAAATTAATTTTATGTTCTTTTGCCAATAATCACATCCCACTTCTAGGAGGGCCATCCAGCTGTGTGGGCTGGAAATGCCAGTGGAAGCCCGAGAGCAGCCAACATGGCCCTTGAGTTGTGGGACCTGAGACCACACCATCCATAATCTTAACCTATGGACATGTTCAGATCAAAGCAGTGGCAGATTTAGGTAAATCACATCGGGTGCTTGATGGTAGGACATTGAGAGAAATCTGATTTATTGGTTTTCCTGAGAGGAAAAATTTATTTTGAAACTTGGAAGGAGTCATCACAAACTCCGTGAACACGACTGCTTTGGAAGTCTATCCAAAACCATGCAAAAATAAGCAAAGGAAAATTATTGGAAACATTCTAGAAAATGAATGACCTGCTCACACCTTAAGAATATTTCTTCCCTAGATCATATTGCCCTGGCAAAAATAAATAGAGCTGTAGGTACCCGAGACTTTGCCACCAATGGCTGGGAGAGGATTTTATAATAACACTCGTCGATTTTGTGACATAATTCACGTGGTAGCATATGAAGATGCAAAGTCACTCTAGAGACCTTAGTCCTGGTCAAACAAAGGTTCCTCTGGACTTTGATTAGGAGTGAGGCTGAGGAAGGGCTTCAGAAAGCAGCTGAGGAAGGAGGGAGGCAGGCCTGAAGACACTCTGTACTAGATGGGTTCCTCAGCTTTGGAGAGCACCCAGGATTGTCTCAAATATGTTCCTGTACTCTTGGAGACAGAGAACATGTTTCTTATTTTTTAAAAGGTTTTTTATTGCCAGGCAGTGGTGGTGCACTTGTGAGGCAGAGGCAGGCAGATCTCTGTGAGTTCAAAACTAGCTTGGTCTACAGAGTGAGTTCCAGGACAGGCACCAAAGCTACACAGAGAAACTCTGTGTTGAAAAGCCAAAAAAATTATTATGATTACTGCTATTACAGTTATCTTAGTTATAGATTTATTATTATAATTACTATTATTATTTTAATATTTCATGTGTATGTGTGTGTTTCTTTCTATATGGTTTTGTATATGGGAGAGTAGGTGCCTAAGGAAGTCAGTGGCATCAGATACCCTGGAGCTGGAGTTACAGATGGAGGGAGGGAGGAAATAAGGAAGAAAGGAAGGAAGGAAGGAAGAATGGAAGAAAGGAAGAAAGGAAAGAAAGAGTGAAAGAAAGAAGGGAGGGAGGGAAAATAACTCACTTGTGTTTAGGACATTAAATCACTTTCTGGATTTTTACAATTGACATCCTACGAAATCTATCTATCCAAATAAAATGAAACACACCATGATGTGGGATATCCTTCTGTATATGTGTTGTTTTTTGTTGGTTAATCAATAAATATCTTTGGGTCAATGGTTTAGCAGAGTAAAGCCAGGCAGGAAATCAGAACAGAGATAGAGAGAGTAGACCGTGGGAGAAATGCCATGTAGCTGCCTAAGGATAAAGATGCCAGAAAATTTTATTGGTAGGCCACAGCCTTGTTGTGATACATAGATTAAAAGAAATGGGTCATTAAGAGTTAGCCAAGAATATGCCTAAGCTATTGGCCAAGCAGTTTTGTAATTAATATAATATCTGTGTGATTATTTGGGTCTGAGCAGTCAGGAAATGAAGGAGCAGTCTCTGTTTACAAATGGCATGCCAATGGGAGGCAGCTACATCCACATAACTGAGAGAGCTTGGGAAGGAATTCTAGACACAAAAGAACAGAATTAAGCACAGCTTCTTGGTAGCCACATTATTTCAGTCAGACTCTGTTTGCTGGCACTTAGCAAAGGCACGACTACTTTAAGAGATGGCTTCCTGACTCAGTGCTAGCAGCAAAAAATTACATGGCTTCTTTAAGATCTGGCTCCCTGGTTTGTGCTGGCAGAATTAACTATGGTTCTTTCAGGAGAGCCTGGACTTAAAGGGGTCTGTGAACAACATGTTACAAATTGCTTAATGGCAACATGAACCTTTTGTGTCTCTGGAATTGGAGCAGTAAGCATGGCTCACAGAGCTGGTGATAAACATTTCTCCACCATCTTGGAATGAACAGGGCCAAAAAGCAAAGCAGCCTTAGTCCTGTCTATGCTGCTTAGCATTTTAAGAGGTGCTCTTGATCAGAAAATGATTACAGATATACAATAAAGACAGATTCAGACAAAATTAAACCTCTGAACAGCTCACCATGTGTTTAAAAAGTGTATGTAAAATATAGACAGTTATAAAAAGAAGTAAAGCCTTTAAAAAGACAGTAAAAGTAATATAAAAGAGTACAAAAAGTCATAGATCAAAGGAGTAAAGAAAAATAAGCCATGTAAAGATGGAATATACTACACAGAGAGTCTGGATTATTTATGTTATTGTGTTTTCTTTGAATTTTTTGACTGCAGAGAAATGTTTGATTCTGCGGGCTGCTAAGGTAAACCAATATATATATATATATATTTTAAAGGTATCTTGACTTAAAAATTTGAGTCTAAGGGTATGTTACTTGGAAAAAGAGGTTAGCTTTTGTTTCCGCAGAAGATGAGAACCTGTGGATTCCTTTCAGGCTAATGGTTTGATAAAACAAGACCCCCTGAAAGGTCTCCATGAACCCCTAAAAATACTTTGCCCAACAAATAGTAGGAAGCAGTTTGGAGAAAACTACACCCAAATTCCCAAAATGATTGTTTATAAATGTTTATTTTCATTTAAAAGGATTGATTATAAGTGATTAATGGTTATAGTCAGTTTCACAAAAAAATAGAATATGATATAGAGATGAATACTTTGCATTGGTATAGATCTTGGACTATTAATACAAATTTAATGTTGATTTTGTTACATTGTGCATATATATTTCCACTCTTGTTTATGGTATTATGTTTATACAGTTCAATTAAAAATTATTAATAGTCATTTATGATAGTCAAACTTTTAGTCATCTTAGGTTTTCTAGCTATATAGAGATATATTTCAGTTACATAGATAATCTTCAATACTCCAAAGCCTACAGAATATGGCATTTAAAATGTTTTAAGAACTTAGACTTCTCTCAACAGTGAGACACGTCTGCTTTTGGCAGCACCAATTATTTCAGAGAGGTTGGTGAGCATCGAAGAAACTTGGTATGGAATTTGCCTTCAATGTGACAAGGCTAGCCATTTGGGCAAGAAACTGCTCTTGCCCAGATTGCTTTATGCTATGCTATATGAACTGGACATGTAAGACCCACAGAAAAGTGACTGCTGAATTTTCCAAATGATGGAATGGTCCTTCAGGGCTCCTGCTCCATAGAAGAAACTGCCAGACATTCTGCAGGACATAGAAGAAAGCAACTGATGAACGTTGCTAGTACAAGACAGAACAGATCTTCAACTTTTCTGCTTCACTGAAAAGTCTGACAGGTATTATCAGCCTATAGGCTGAAGATGGATGCCCCAATGTTATGGAAAAACTTTGTGTGATTGTCCAGGCAGCAAGATGTGTCTCTGTCAATTCTAGCATTTTGGAAGTTGTTTACAATGCACTTCCTGTTTATTTAGGTAATATTATATCCTTCTGGGGTCTTTGGCAGAGTTGAAGACAGTTATAGTTTTCCTTATTTATGATATAAGATAAATTAGATATCAAACTTTAGACTCACAAAGATAGGATAGATGACAGAATTATTTTTTTAATTTTGCCAGATACAAAAAGACTAAATATTGTAACTGTAATTCTTGCTTTACCTGTTTTGTTATATGTAATATTACTATGTTAAAGTTAAAACCTTCCTTTTTAATTAGACAGAAAAGGGGAGATGATGTGGGATGTCTTTCTGTATATGTGTTGCTTTTATTGTTTAATGAATAAATCTGTTTAGGATAATGGTTTAGGAGAGTAAATCCATGTGGGAAATGAGAGGAGAGAGAGAGAGAGAGAGAGAGCAGAGTCATAGAGATGCCATATAGCTGTCTAAGGAGAAAGACACCAGGAAACCTTATGGATAAGCCATAGCCTTGTGGCAATACATAGATGAATAGAAATGTGTTAATTTAAGATGTAAGAGTTAGCCAGGAATATGCCTAAGCTATAGGTAAAGCAGTGTTGTAATTAATATAGTTTCTGTGTGGTTATTTGAGTCTGAGTGGCCAGGAAATGTGTGGTCTCCACCTACACACAAAGACACACATGTACACACACTACCACCAGCAGCAGCAGCAATTCATAGCAAATCTTTTGCCAAATCCTGTGTTTCTCTATAAAACAGTGTTAACTGACTCATAAGCAAAGCCTTATGTCACCACTCTCCTACCTCCAGCCCTTCAGTAAGAAAAGGCTCCCTTGCATTCCTACCTCTTTCCCCTGCTGCCCCATCTAACCACCATCCTTTCCTTTATTCTGTGGTCTTCTCACAGTTCAGCTTTCCACAAAAGATGCTGGACACGTGAAGACACATTCTCAGGTATAGGGTCCACTGATCCTACAAGATCCTGCAGACTGGGACAATCAACTTATTCATCACAGTCCAAGATCAAGGCACTGGCAGCTACTGAGGGTGGCAGGGGCTTCATTCCCCACAAGGGCTCTTCTTTCTGCATTCTCACACACTGGAGAACACATTCCCCACTCTCTTTCTCAAGAGTACACTCAAGAGAGCTCTATTCTCATGGCCTTGCCACCCCAGTGGCCCTGCCTCCTCCATCATCTTGGGGGTAGGATTTCCATGTAGGGATCACAGGGAACAACAAACAGCCCATTTCCCACTTTGGATCTTCTGCCATTCATGCACAACTGAGTCCTATTGAGACTCACAGCTAATCCTAAGTGTGGCCTCCTTTAAAGGTAGTAACAACCCAAATGAAATGTGTTCCTAAGCTCTGTGTTTAATAACACGCCACCTGCACTTTGCTCGAGATATTTTCTTCCGTGTACTAAAGTACAAAGTCTTAAAAGGAAAGACACTCAGCTTACATTTGTACATTGACCTTTCTTTTGTAAAATTACATGTATTATTTATTTTGTGTGTCCGTGGAATGTGCACCACAGCATGTGAAAGTCAAAGGAAATGCTGCAGGAGTCAGTTTTCCCCTTCTGAAATGAGGGTTCGGGGATTGAACCCAGGTCATCAAGCTCAGTAGCAAACACCTTTACCTGCTGGGCCATCTTGCTGGCCCCTAAATTTATCTTTCACCCTTGGAATCCAGCACATGAAAACATGAATGCATGTGGTCTGGTATCAACAATTCCTGCTTCTAAGTAAGAAACTTTACAAATTGGCTCAAAAAGAGTCATCTACTTTGTTAAGGAAATCAGATCAAGAAGAACAAAAATGGCCCCTATGCCAATACATCTAATATCTGTTATTTAGTTCCCTCTGACACTTTGACTTTTTAGGCTATGCGCAACTCTGCTAGAAGAAAACTATTATGCTAAAAATTTATTAGATGACACCGATGCTGACAGTGACAACAAATGCAAAAACCCCAGTACCCTCTGGTTCGCCTGCTAGGCAAACAACAGAACTGAAAGGGACAGATAAGGGGAGCAAATCCCAACTTTAAATTCACTCGGCGACACCTGCTAGACGTGTATGCCTGCTGGCTCTTAGTCATGGGCCACATCTGGGGAGTGAGGGAATCTAGGCAGACAGTAGCAATGCCACCACCACCTGCAGGTCACAAGCTCAAGCATTAGAGAGCCACCCTGTAGCACATAATGGCCGTCTGAAACTCTGCAAGCTGGAAGGCAAACTCTTCTAGGGCCATCTCGACGTGAGCACAAGCCTCACTTACAATCACCAGCCGCCGAGCGCTCTTGAGCTCCAAAGTGCGCCACTCTTGTTACTAGTACATCCTACAAAGCAGACAGCCACTCCTGTCACCAATATGCCACAGCTTCAGAACAGAAACCACAGCCCAGGCCCTTCTACTTTAAACTTAAAGCGCCCCTTTGAATCCACCACAAATAAAGATGAAATGCAAAGGGGCTTTGGAGTTCAAAGACAATTGCTTTGCTAGAAAGTTCTATCTTTTTTGGGGGTGTGAGTGAGGGATCTAGAAGCAGACAATTTCATTTTCTGACCTAAATCTTTAAGGGCCTTCTAAAGAGAAGGAGCTGTGATGTGCCTGAAAGGAAAGCACATGGAGCATAAGCAGCTGTCTGTCCATCTGACAACATGGGATGGGTCAGAGAGCATCAATGCGATGAGCCATTCTGGTGGAACACAGGGCATACGGACAGGAACAGTTTGTAAATCTTATACTCTTATGTCCTTCGGAAAATCCAGGGCCTTGCATAGCCAACATTAGCAATGAATTTTTCCCCAGGGAGCTTCTGATGATTTGAGAGGGATGGCATTTTTATGGTGTGTTTTCATCAAGAAGAGGGAACTAGCACAGGCTATCCTGTGCAGAGGGACTAAAGCCAACCTGGAGAATCAGCTATGACTTCAGAGGGGTGTGTTGGGGAGAATGCTCTCAGGAAACCTGGGATGGGATTAAATTTGCAAGACCTGAGTGGCTGCATACAGATACGAGGAACTTGAAGCAGAAAGTTTGAGTAGAAGAGGCTTTTAAATTCACGGGGAAGAGACATAAGTGCTCCCTTAAGGTCAAAGACTCAGTTATCACAAACTGAGTGTGGAGTTTTTAGTATTTACATAGCCATTTCAAAGAAAATTCCAGAACTGACAGGACTTGCATGCAATAGACTTGGAACCAGCTCCTGCTGGGTGGCTGGTCTGTGTTCCCTGTCTTTACTCTCGTGTGGTGCACAGCCGGGGAAAAGGGTACACACACTGGCCCCATGGCAGGCGACATTCCTTGCTGGTGGTGGAAATCACGAAAGCATTGCCTACCGTGCTCCAGTACTTTCATGGGAAGCCAGAAGAGGATGAGGGAGTGGACCAAGGCATTGATGCAGTGAGCCCAGAAAACCTGCAGGAAGATAAACCTGGGGTCAGAGCGTTCAGGACTTGGATCTCGTGTGTAGCTTGTGACAGGTGAGGCATGGGGAAGGCCCCTGGTATGGTAGGGTCCCTTCTGCATGGGACACTGCTGGTCTCACATTAAAACAAAAAAAAATCTGAGATAAAACAAACAAACAAAAAAAAAACTGTTCCCTCCTGTTTACATGTAACTGGCAGGATGATCTCCAGATAATATTACTTCAGGACAACCTGCATGGAGATGACACACAATCCACCCACATCTGAAAACTGAGCTTCCCTGTGTGAGTGCGCCCCATCGTAAGAGGACACTTCATAGTCACTCAGAAAACAGGGTATAGGTTAAAAGTGGGAAGCAATAAAAACCAAATTCTGTTTATTTTGAAAACATTAAAACCCAATTTATGTATAAATTCTCATTTTTTTGCCTTAATGTTTTTTTAAATTTTCTTAATGTCTTAAAATACACTAGTCATTCATTTTTTTTTAAGTCATCTTGGAGGTTAATGCCACACACACTAAAAAATTCTCTTTGGGGGTTGGCAAGATGGCTCAGTGGGTGAAGGTACTTGTCACCAAGTCTGAGGACTTGAGTTCAATCCCTGGGAGTCATGTGGCTGACTGCTGAGGGTGGCCCTCTGACCTCCATGCATCCACAGTGACATGGCACACTGCTTCCCAAGATACAAAATAAAAAATGTGAAATTCTCCTTTAATGTTTGCAACATTAAACAAAAGGCACAGAGTTCTGCTTATCCTTAATGAGAGTGTCATGAGCCTTTTGATGTTTTTAAAAGTTGTTTTTTGAAGCCAGGTTATACATGTGCTGTGTGACCAAGCCCCAGCCCAGCCGAGATGATAATACTTTTAAATCCAGGAGAAACATGCTCAGGTGGCTGCAGAATGTCACGAAGGTGACCGAACCGCAGTTGGGTGCACCAAAAGGCATGAGACATCACTTATAAGGCAACCAGATTTGTCCCCAGCTTTATTTACCTGTCATTTTACCCTGATGACTGGTATCAGATCCAGGCCCCATGTGTGCTGGGAAGACTGTACCATTGCTCCTTAAGCTCAGCCCTTATGGGTTCATGTTTGCCCATCCTTTTCCTGACCTCTCCATCAAAAAAGCCAAAAATCCTACTAGGTGCCTGCATGACGCTGAGGCCCACCCTGTTCTTCGGCTAGTAGTATGAGTTCATTTTCTTTCTTTCTTTCTTTCTTTCTTTCTTTCTTTCTTTCTTTCTTTC
>LOEQ01003235.1:35063-48263 GCA_001685075.1 Bramus lutescens | reverse complement strand
AGTCAGCCATCAGCAGCATCTCCTCGGGAACAGCATGAAGAGGTGGGTGGTCCTCTACACCCTTGTAGTCCACTCCCACTCAGCACCACGGCCATGTTGCCATGCTCACCGTCTGCCTTCTCTGCAGAGGAGATCCATGGCTTCCCTTCAGGCAACATCAGCCAATGGCACCGCCACTGTTAGCATGTATGTGATGGGCCCACCTTGGTATTCCTGGGCCCCTACAGAATAATCTGTTCAGGTTGAGCATCTCTGTTTTGAAAGTAGCAAATCTTGACTCTTCCAAAACCCAAAACTTGTTGAGCACTCATTGAATATTTAGACTTGATTCCATCTCCAAGACACAAGTATTCCAAATTCTACCCCTTCCCCAAAAAAGCCTCTGAAATACATAACACTTTGAGTTCTAGGCATCCCCAGAAAACAGAAGGACCTTAGTTTGGATGCTCAGCTCATTTGAAAGTCAGAACTGGCCGTGCATGCTTTTAAACCTGGCATTGGGTGGTGCTTGGCAGAGACAGGCAGATGAGAGATTTCTGGACAGGGGCTTACCAAAATACCCCAATCGGTGGGTTTCAGGCTTCATGAAGGATTTCGTCTCAAAAAATAAAGTGGAGAATGATAGACACCCAATGTTCTCTCCTGGCTTCTGCATGCACCTGCATCTGTGTGCCCCTCCCCCCATGTGCAAGCATGCATATACCTCACACATAAAATTAAACCCAGTAAGCTAAGTTTGTAGCCAGCCTTAACAAGGGCCACATGAGAGCATATGGCTGACTGAAATGGGAAGGGACATGAGATGCTGCTGCCCACAGAATACCAGAGCTGTGGGTAGAAGCAGGAGAGGCTGGCTGGACCTGAGGGAATTGCCTCTGGCTCATAGGACCTGATGTGAAGGGGCCGTGTCAGCACCCTCTGTAAAGGACCGCTCATCTCACAGGAGGGTACTCAGAGTCGAAGGAGAGGCAGAACTGTGCCTTTCGTAGGTGAGAGTTTCATCACATCGTTTACCTTAGTGTTGAAGCCTTCTGCGTTCTGGGTGATTTTGTAGAGCTGTGGAAACCTCAGCATGCTCTCCTGAGTACAAGACCTCTCAAAGATTCCCAGAGTGAAGGGCGGCAATGCGGTGAAGATCTGTGTGGAGACAATAAGCCATTAAACACAGCTGTCTGCCTCACACTGCGCCAGTGTTTCGGCTCTGCGAGCGATGACTTAACTTCTAGCCAAGTCCAAACCCTAGACTCCATGATTCACAACTCATCCTCCAAATAGAACAAAAGAAATAAAAAATTAAAAATAACCATTCTTTATTGTTAATCCATGTAAATGAATCCATGGAGTGCTAAGAACATAAATCCTGATGCGCTCAGAACTCAGTGGTGAACGGCTGCCCTCCTATCTAGAACCGGCAGTGATGGTGCTCACACTACAATTAGCTTCAGAAAGTGGCGTGTTTTCTGTCAGTGCTGGTTGTACAACTTTTCCTCCTGAGTCTCTCTGCATGGTTTAGGAGGCACTGGTGGTACCTCATTTACTGTGGTCACTTACTGTGAACGAGATGGGGCAGACAGTGTGGGCAGCACTGAGAATTCAGACATTGCCTTGGCGAGGAAGAAAGGCCAGGAAGTTTCTGAGCCCCTGTGTGTGCTGCAGAGGAGGTAACCGGTGACCACAGGGTGACGTGGATGCAACAGTGTGAAGCCTGGGGGCTCAGCGAGGTTGGTCAGCCAAGGATGTCCCTGTACCGTTGTGAAATAAAGGGCATCAGAGTGCGGGGCTTGCAGGGCATGGGACCTACAGGATTCCGTAGGATGATGCTGAGTACAGGGAAGGGTGCTCCTGGTGCCTCCTTTGAAAAGAGCACCTTCTAAAACTCTCAGGCTTCGACCACGTGCTTTGGGGAAACCTGTAGCATGTGAAGGATGTACGCAGCTGAGGACACAGTACAAAGGTGAAAGGAGACTACAGAAACACTCTCAGGGGCACTAATCTTGGGTAGAGTCTCTGAGGTGCCAACTTTCACATGCTCTCCTCGGGTGTCAAAGGTGCCCATTTTTCTGTTTTGCAAAATAAAGCAAGATGATGAAGATGTGTTTGGAGGGAGTGAGCTGTCTCCGTCCTGGGCATGTGGGTCACTCTCTCACTTGGTCCAGGATTTATCCTCTGTTTCGATGGAACCTACACCCTCAAACACAGTCAGCTCTGCAGTCATGGACTTGAACAGGCCCCTATAAGAGAATCTCACACCTACACCAGTTACCTGGAGACTGTGACTCTGACCAATGACACACACCTTCCCCAAGGCTGCTGGGGTCAGACAGGCGAGCCAGGCCAAGCTCTGGCTTTAGCCCAGGGTTGATGGGAAGCAGCCCTGCAATTTCAACAGGCTACAAGGAGACTAGGAACGTCTGCTGTCACTTCTCTACAGCGACAGCAGCTGGTGTTTCATGGCAAGCAGAGGGCGTGGCCAAGGACTGTCTCAGCAGCTCCACATGTGTTTTGGGTTCATCTTTCACCTCCACTGATCTGTGTCGGTACACGCATCGTACACAGACTCTGCTAGCTTTCCCCTTTGTCTCTTTTATTTGAATCTCTCCTCAATACACGTCAAGCCTTCTCTACCCCTCATTACTGGTGGATAGCCCAGCAAGCTTTGCCACACTTTCATCCTGCTTAAAGCATCCTGCATTCACCTATGTAGCCTGCTTGGGAACATTTTCTTTTTGTAACAAAATGAAGACATTACACACACTTATCTTCATCATAAATTTTGCTTAACAATACATCACAGAAAGCTCTGCAAGCCTCTTGGATTTAACACGAATGCAGTCTTTTCAGTGCTCTTTAGTGTTTATATAATAATTCACAGGAGGGATGTGCCATACTTTTGAGTTACTAATCCATTGGCAGACATTCATCCTTTTTTGGTTACCATGAACATGCAGCAAACATTTATTATATGGTCCCATACATGCTTTGCTTTTATTGCATGGGAGGAAGAGCTGCTGGGTAAGGAAGGAAACATGTTGTTTGAATTTTATAAGATGTTGCCTGCCTGCACTCTAAAAAGAGTTCCAACCTTTTGTATCCCCCTTTGAAAGAACAAACATGACCTTTCGCCAGCTTCCAAACAGACAGGGGTTAAACTCTACGTTTATTATTCTCTTGTCTCAAAAAGTCAAGATATTAACTCTTCCTTTAAAATTTTTACACTTCCCTGTCTACCAGTGAGTATGCACATGCTGACCATCTGGGTCTGCCTCCTTAGGCAACACTCAGTCCCTCCTTGCTCTCCACCCATGCTTAGCTGAACCGGGGAGTTCTATGGGGTCCCAGTGGGGTCTTCCAGTTGTGTTCATCGGTTACCAGCTTCTTTTCTTCCCCACATGGTTCTTTTGAAACCTAAAGGTTTTCAAGTTTTAAATGGTCAAAAAAGAACCTTGGACGGCTCACATGGGGACGGTTTTCCCACCCTGGAGTTTACATGCAGATTTTAGGAGCCTGTGAGGGGAGTCTCATGGTTTTATTTTTCCCATTTAAGTCTTTAACGCATTTAGACCTTATTTTTCTATGAGGAATAAGCAAAGAATTCATTTTTTCCCAGATAATGAACCAGATGTGAAAACACAATTAATTCACACTTTCCCACAAAGTTGAAAAGGAAAATCACCATTAGCACTTTTGTTTAGACTCTGGAAGTGGAACCTGGCTGTAGAGTCTCTGAGCCTGATAGAAACACACAGCTCTTGACGGCCTTTCAAGGCTGGTCTGATATAAAGACTACAGTCTCTTCTGAACGTGTGCAGCGTATCTGCGTTCAAGTCTTCCTTATTTTCACTTATACTTTCTATAGCACCCTCAGACCTATTCACATCGTGTAAATGTGTATGTTAGCTTATGAACTAACGCCTTTATATTGACCTTGAAGCCATCAGAGTTTGGCTCACGGACATGGCCATAGAATTTTCTGCAATTGTATCATACAATTTTATTTTCATTTATTTATTTACGGTCTTATTTATGTTCTGTTTAATATATAGTTCAGTTCTGGCCATCTTAAAAGTTGGGCTTACAAGAGGCTATATTGGAGTATTAAAGTTTTATGATCATCAGATTTATTGCTAACTTTTTGTAACACAAAAAGTCTCAGATGAGTGCTAAAGAATAAAGTGTGTCTCAGGCTGGTAGCTCACAGTTGTGACTTGGGGGCTTTGGTTTGATTTTACAAAATATGCTCATTTCTAAAACAACAGAGAAGCTCATTCCAGTGGAATCCTTTCCCCACACTAAAAGTCAGCAATAATGTTCTGAATTACATGCAGCTTGATGTAGGTTGTCACATTTGTATTAACCCACGATTCAAAAAATCATCTTACTAACTCAATCACAAAACCATACGGGCAAATAAAATTTTTAATGTTATTAAAAATATTTTTAAAGGTATAATTTACTCTGGACAGGATAAAAAGAATTTAATATTTAGCTCTCAAGTTTGGATTATCAGTATATTATTACAGTTTTATATATCAGACTTTAAAGTGTGACAGATACAAAAAGAGTATTACTTGCCAAATGAACAAAGTTTAGATGAGTCTCTGTAGCATACAAATTAAATACATTTTAAAGGAATTTGCTATGAATTTACATTATAGTAACCATGAGAAAGCTCAGGACTGAACGAAATAGTTAATCAGGTTGAATCCTGCATATGTTTCTGTTCTCATTTGTGCTATGTGTAAAAGTGTTCAAATACATCACACGGACTATCAAAAACAACAACAAAAACCCAGTACGTTTTCTGTTTAAGCCCTGGTTTTAAGTCTTTATTTCCTTGCCCTTTCTCAGTGGTCCTGGCGACTGCACACAGTAGGCATTCACTCTACATTGAACTGGATCCCCAGCCCTGCTTCTGCTTTTCTTTACTGTTGAATTCTGAGACATGTCTTACTAAGTGGCCTGGGCCAGCCTTGAACTCACTCCACAGCCCAGGCAGATGTGAAATATAACATCCTCCAGCCTCAGCCTCTGAAGTAGCCAGGACTAGGGGAGGTGCTCTGAGGCCCAGGTGACTTAGTCATGAGGACAGTGGGCCATTTCATATGGATACCATAAAATCGCAACTATGTAATTTATAATTTTAAAATACATGAGCAACAGAATCCTACTATGCTACCTGGCTGGTCCCCAAATCTTGAGGCCAAATAATTCTCCCTGCTTCAGTCTCTCAAGTGCCTGGGACTTGGCCATGGGTTGTTCTGTACAAGTTTGTATTCTGAAAGGTCTTACTATTTCTGCAGCTTTTAGGAGTCCATTGAAATAGAAAAAGACTGAGATTTAGAATTTAGAAATAGCTCAAAGACCTAGAATTACTGGCTACAAGGACAGAAAAAAAAGAGTCTAATCTTGCTCTTTTGGAATTCTTTCATATGTCTAGTAGTTTTTTGTTGGTTTCTCCTGGATTTTCTGGATAAACAATTGTAAATGACCGCATTGATGCGGCCGTTGTTTCATTTTCAGGAGCATTGGTATAAGCATTGACGCTGCTCGTGATTTCCCTAGCATTTGCAACCCTTGTCTAACTTTATTGGTGGCTGCTGAGAACTCTAGGATGAGGCTGAACTCTGCAGTGATAATGGCCGCTCCCCTGGTGATGGCTCCCCTGGTGATGGCCGGTGCCCCCCACCCCGCAGTGATGGCTGGTCCACCAACGGGGAGTTTGCTGGGGATGGCAGTGTATGCAGCTTTGCAAGCATCTGAAATCTGGCTGACTGGCTTCTTTGTGGCTGTAATTTTATTTTTGGCTAGGTCTTATATTGGGAACACCAACTGAACTACAAACACTTGTGTGCCACTTACTGATGGGACTTCATTTTTATTCATTTTAGTGACATAGTTAGGTTGATCTCCTTTTGATTTGAAACTCTTGAATTCATGACATCAGCCTTGCTTTGTCAAATACTTTACTTTTGTTGTTGTTTGTTTGTTTGTTTTTTGAGACAGGGTTTCTCTGTAGCTTTAGAGCCTGTCCTGAACTAGCTCCTGTAGACCAGGCTGACCTCAAACTCACAGGGATCTGCCTGTCTCTGCTTCAAGAGGTGGGGCCTAGTGTCAGGGAGCCAGGTGAGGGGTTCACCGGGGCTGAACAGATATAGGCTGGCCAATGTGGGACCTTAGGCGTCCTAGACTGTGACCAGCTAAGCCTGTTTTCTATATAGAGAATTCAGCCTTGGACACTTTGCCATGATACTCACAAATGAATGAAAATCCCTTTATGTTCTCAAAAGGCTTCAAGCTTCTAGTGGAAGAGACTTTAGGACTGCTGGTCTAGTGCAAGCAGAAAGACCTTTCTGATCAGCACCCCTAGTCCCCNAGCACTTCTATAATGCCCCAGCACCCACTTTAATACCTATTCTAAGACTCTGGTAACCTATGGTCAGTTCACCTCAGAACTGATTTATCTGCTACAGAGTCTTCTTCTCCATTGGTTGGTGGGCACTGTGTACACAAAACATGTTCCCTACCCTACACATTAGTGGTCACGGTGATTCCTAACCTTCCACAGGAACTGCGCTCCCCGGGAGCAATCATTTAGGAAGATGCACATCTCTGAGGCACTCCCTCCTGAGTGACTGAGGGCTCAGGAATCTATGTTTTTAAAAACAAATCCTTGCTTTTCTTTCTATGGACTATGGGCCTTGTTTTGATCAACACTGTCCTTCAGCCTCCTTCAGCCCATGGGGCTCAGGCATCCCCTAAAATTTCTTAGGTTTAAGTTGAATTTTCTGAAGCTATCTAGAGCTAAGAAAACCATCCTGCCCCCATAACCTGAGCAAGAAAACAGGTTAAACTCTACTCATTCCATAGGGTGACATGCATCCTAGGCTGTCCTTAATGCTGAAGTCTATCCTCCAAGGGATCAGCCTCATGTCTGAGCTAGGTGTATGGCATGGGTTTCTATGTGGCTTCTCTAGCTATCTCTACTCTCTATCTGTTATCTATCTATCTATCTATCTATCTATCTATCTATCTATCTATCTNATCTATCATCTTCAATCTATCATCTATCTACCATCTATCATCTATCTATCTATCCTTCCATCTATCATCTATCTGTCTAGTTTCTAGCCATCTCTAGTCTCTCGTCAGTACACAGAAGTGAGGCCCTTGAGCCATGGTTATGGGAAGGTGGTTTGTGGAGAGCTTTAACACATTAAATAAGCCCTTCTCTCTCTCCTGCTCACCTTTTAGTAGATCTGCACAAACATGTAGTACAGGTTGCAGCAGGTAACACAGTCCAGTAACTGACCATCATAGCTCACCTCAAAAGCAAAACTCAGCCTGGCCAGTGTCTGAGCCCACACACTTGATCCTTCTCACCGCTAAGTCCATAGGCCCAGGTCACACTGTGTATTCAGCATTTTACACCTACTGAGAAAAGTGGACTGGAGGATGTGGCTAAACAGCCACCAATGCACACAGTCCCACGAGCTGTTTTAGCCATGCCCCCCCTCCATCTACACCTCCCTGGTAGATTTTCAGAGGGGAAATTCCATGAAGTGCAAGAAGCCAGGATTGGTGTATTAAGCAGTAGGAGAGAGCAAAGCAATTCAAGAGATGAGCCACTGCAGTGACCCATAGATAGGTCACCATGGCATTTAGCCACATCTGCCCCTTAGTTCTTTCTGCCAGAGAAACAAAAACCAAGAAAAAACTAGGCATTTTAGCTTATACTTTATAGTTACTTTTGGCTTTTGTATTTATCCATCAAAGTAATGAAAAAAAAACCCAAACCCAAACAAACAACAACAACAAAAAACCTCAAAGACACTGCTGAGTGTTCTTAAAGGAGCTAGAAGTCAGAAGTCAAAGGTATTCTTCCAGGAAGGGCAGAAAGCTCCCTAGGTCATACACATACGCCCTTTGCCCATATCTACGCAGGACAGAAATTTTTACTTGAAAATGTTGCAGCAGCATTTAGCAAGGGGGTAGCCAGGGGTCTATTACCAAGATATATGGGTTAATAATTTCATGGGGCTCCTCAAGAATGATCTGCTATGATTGAAACCATGTGTGGAGAGTTTGGGCTTCTGCAGGATGTGTCACAGCAACAAAGGCCCTAAAGATCTATTTGCGATGCCTGCTAAGTACACAGATGATTGGTTTAGATACACTTCCCAGACATAAACAGTGAAGGAATGCCCTGAAGTTCTGCATGCTATCAGACAGAAAGGGGGAATGCTTACCACATTGTACAAGCCGATGCACCAGCGCTCAAATAAAATCTGCCCAGAAAATCCATTAACAAAGGCGAACCAAAGCTGCAAGAGAACAAAGTTCGTCAAGTTTTATATCAATATTGACCTAAATGTTTCCACTCACTGGAGAAGTAGCCAGGAATGCGGACCACCAGCTGGACACAGCTGCCAGGAGAGACTGTGTGCCAGGACTGTGGCAATTATCCTTTCAAGGATTATAAATTCCCAGTATCATAAATATCAATATTTTAAAGAATATTTATATTAAGGATGCACTGACTTTGGGAGGTCATATATGCCATGTTCACAGGGAAAAGAATTTATACCAAATACAAATTTATACCAGAAAGTCAACTGTCTGGTTGACTGAAAGAGTCTGAACTTCATTCATTTCCCCCTATAAAATTGATTTGATAAATATGATTTCTCTTTGTAGGACTTTATCAAATAGCTAAAGATCATAACTAATTAAAAACCAAGAAATACTTCTGTTGGTCATATATGCTTTTAGTTGACACAATAGTAACTTTTGTGATTGGCTGTCCTCTACGTCAGCAAAGGCCAACACGGGATGAGAAGGAACAAGCATGCTTAAATCATCTTTTATGGTAACCTGTGGGTATTAGTGAATAAAATGCTGGATTATCATTCATGAGCAGTTATGGAGCAAAGTGCTGTACACCAGACCGCAGATTAATAACTGAAATATACAAAGCTCTGGAAAAACTAAACACTAAATAAACAAACACTTCGATTAGTGAATGAGAAAATGAGCTAACTGGTCAGATTGTTCTCAGAAGATGATGCAAAAGGGCCAGTAAACACATGAGAAAAGTCAGCAACCTTAGCCGTCAGGGATATGCGGATTAAACTACAATCTCAATCAGAATGATGGCATCAGGAGAACAAATGGCAACTGTGGTGGCTGGAATGAGAATGTCCTCCACAGGCTCATAGATTTGAGTGCCTAGTCAACAGGGAATGACTCTATTTAGAAGGATTTGGAGATGTGACTTTGTTGCAGGAAGTGTGTCACTGGGGGCAGGCTTTGGGATTTCAAAGGCTCAAGCCAGGTCCAGTGTCTCACTTTCTGCCTGCTATCTGCCCATCTGGGTATAGAACTCTCAGTTCCTCCAGCACCACATCTGGCTGCATGCTGCCATGCTTCCCACAATGATGACAATGCACTAAACCTCTGAAACTGTAAGACAGCCCCAATTAAGCGCTTTCTTTTTATGAGTTGCCGTGGTCATGTTGTCTCTTCACAGCAACAGAACACCAACTAAGACAGCAATCAAAGCTGTCAAGGACCAGTCATCTAGCAGAAAACTCATGACACACAGAGATTTCCTGTGGTCCCACAGGAGTCCTCTCCCAAGAGAGTGGTTTGAAAGAAAATGGCCGCCAAAGGAAGTGGCACTATTAGGAGGAATGCCCTTGTTGAGGAAGTGTGTTACTGTAGAGGCGGGCTTTGAGGTCTTTTTGGGTCACATGTCCCTCAGTGTGACTTTCAGTTGTTAAAACTGTAAGCAAGTTTCTTCAATTAAATGTTTTAATTTGAAGAGCTGCTGTGGTCATGGTATCTCTTCACAGCAATGAAAAACTAAGACAGAGGTTGGTACCAGAGGCTGGGTATTGCTGTGATAGGCTAAACCACCTGTTGTTTGGAGAAATTTGGATTTTGGTACTTTTGGTTGTGAAAGCCACGGTGGAATGCTTTAAGCATTGCTTAATGGGTCATACTAGTAGGAGCATGGATATAATGCCTAGAGATCATTTTGGTGAAGAATGTGACTGCCTTTTGTCCTTGTCTAAAGAACCTACCTCAGGCTAAAGTGAAGAGTTTCGGATTTGTTCCACTGGCAGGGAAGAAATCTTGAAAAGGCCTAGTATAGACTCTGTCATGTAGGCATAGCAGTGAGTGCCTTACTGGCTGAACTCTCTTTCTGACCCACAAAAAAAAAAATGTAAAGTATATTAAAATAACAAAAAATTAGAAAAATATTCAAAGATACAGTAGAAGAAAAATTTCTAAAACCTCATTATGCAAATGGAGGGTGAATCCTTTGAGTTAGGAAAGAGGAGATAGAAATGGAGCAGTCAACACTCACACAGATGCTGACACAGGAGATAACATGTTTATTATTTATTGACTTCTGGGTCTGAGACACTTCTAATCCACAACCACATGTATGCTAAGAACATGCTCTTTAACTAGATCTCTCCTCCCAGCCTGAATTTTGAAATCTTATAAAATTAATGAACTATATTTAATGAGAAGAGGTCATTAACATGTAAAGGGACATGATGAAGCTGGCTTCCCACTTCTCACCAGAGTGACATCAGAACAGAGGCAGGCAGCTAAAGTTTAGAAGGCTCAGTGAAACAGTGTGGCCAGAACATTAGCAAGTCACAAAAACTAAAAAAAAAAGAAAAAGAAAAAAGAGAAGAATCCAGCCCTGACAACATAAAAGGATGAAGGAAGTAATACCATCTGTCTGTTATATTGGTTAAAATTCAGATTTCCCAGCAGATAAAAACAAAATCAAAAACATGTATTCTAACCAAGAGAGACATTTTTAAAAGCATGGGAAAAAATACTTAGAATAAATTCAAATTCCTAACTCTGTCTCACAAGCTAGCAGAATCAGAGCACACCCTGTTGCTACTTCTCTCCCTTCCCTTCTTTTCTCCAGTCCCCCCTCCCTCTTTTTCCCTTCCTTCCTTCCTTCCTTCCTTCCTTCCTTCCTTCCTTCCTTCCTTCCTTCTTGAAAGCAGCAAGCAGAGGAGCAGAAACCCACTGCACTGTCTGCCTCTTTGCTTTGTAATTGTGGTGCCAGGAATGAACCCAGAGACTAGGTTATGCCAGGCCAAACACTCCACCACTCAGCTACATTTGAGGCCCTCAGAAATTTCATTTTTAATTAAATATCCCCCACAGTTTTATAGCTTTAGTGATGTGGTACTCAACACACACACACACACACACACACAAAAAAAAATTTTGCTTTAACATTATTTGAAAAATAGGACCTGCATACACTACACAGTGATGGCTGTAGAGGACTCATCTGTTTAACAGGCACAATAACCTATTTAGAAGAATGCTATAACTCTATATGTGTTGACAGTCATAAAGCAAGCTCCTAGACACATCATGAAAAGAAAAATCAAGGTGCAAAACAATGATATCTCTTGAAAGTCCTGCACTTCAGAGGCTGAGGCAAGAGGATCTTGAACTTGGTGTCAGCTTAGACTCCATAGCAAGACTCTATGTCTCAAAACAACAAAACCAACTGGCATAAAAACAGATAAGCAAAAATCCTTCAAAACAACAACAAAATCAAACCTAAACCTGAAATCCCCCGAATCCAACAAAACTCATATTGAAAAGTCAGGACTATAAAAAGGAAGAGCAAACTCAAGTACCCATGACATCTTGCTGGGATACATCATGGACCTGATCAGCCATTATTGCTAGATGGTTCTTTCTGAGTGACTAAGGGGAGACTCACACATGCCCTTCCAGTGAGACTCACACGTGCCCTTCCAGAGAGACTCCCATGTGCCCTTCCAGTGAGACTCACATGTACCCTTCCAGTGAGACTCACACATGCCCTTCCAGTGAGACTCCCACGTGCCCTTCCAGTGAGACTCGCATGTGCCCTTCCAGTGAGACTCACACATGCCCTTCCAATGAGACCCCCACATGCCCTTCCAGCTAGACTCACACGTGTCCTTCCAGTGCTTTGAGCTTTCAAAACATCTGTGCTTTATTTACATAACTGAGGCAGTTTTCAGCTACAGACCAATGGCCAAGGAGGAGACATTTCACACTATATGGAGATCCCCTCCACAGTCACTGCCTGAGGGAGGTACTAATTGTTATGGAGTCTGTTGAACCCCCTACACAGCCCAGGTGGACCCGACAATGACCTGACTTGAGCCCCAACTGTCAGTAACACACTGTGGAAAAATGCTGGGTATAGGCTAGCCTGGTGCCTCAAGCTGTAACCACGGCAGATTCCTAAGGGACCAGCGTAGCACTGGAAGTAAGTTAGGCAAATTCACAAATGTAAGCCTACACACAGTTATATATTTCTAGAACAAATCACTGAAAGCTTACTTCAAAGAGCAAGTACAAACTCTGTGTGACCATGATACCCACACTGGTGAAAATTTCTAATAAGAAGGAAGGCAAAAAAATCATAGTAGAGCTCTTGTCTCCTCTGAATTGACTCGGGAACAGTGATGGCGCTCTTCCTACCAATCACCTTTGGGGGGGCCACTTCAGAGTGAGGACTTTGATCACCCACCCCAAGCCCGTTCCCCTCCCCCAAGTTGTTCCCACAGCTCTGCTCAGCTGGCACAGGCCTGCTTCCTCACAGTCTGGATGGGCTGGTGCGCATTTTTAACATTTGCAGGTGATGCCGGGATTCATTTTAACATTTTCATCTTCAATCACCAGTCATTGGATGATTAGACGTGCTTATTTGATCAGAACTCTTTTGGGGGGGCTGGGTAGAGGAAAATGAAACCCAAAATACACAAAACAAGCTTCTCCCCCAAACCCATTCTATAATTTCACAACCCATGAGCTGTTTGTCCCCCTCACACCCCCGTAAAAATTCAAACTTGATTTCATTTTTGAAAGGTTTCCACAGGTAAAGGGAAAGTACTTTCAATCATTTATACCAACAGACTTAGTTTTTATTTTATTTTATTTACTTGTGAGGCAGGTACACGATGCCTCTCTGGCATACTATAAAATTAGGCTTTCACACCCCTTAGTCTATACAAATGTTAATTCATACGTAAAAGACAGCACCACCCAATTCCTGAACACTAAGGTCATTTTGGATGGGCCACTGGCTCTCAGGTTCGTAGACCAAACACCGCCCTCAATGCAAACAGATGGCCTGTGCCCTCAACTGGCAGCTCC